>PVKH010039032.1:0-11239 GCA_004027955.1 Chaetophractus vellerosus | reverse complement strand
GGGCAAACGGCTCACTCCAGCATCAGAACTGCTTTTCAAAATCTCCTTCTCCAAATCTCCTCTCTGCTTCTCTCTAATCTCTGCTTCTACGTGAGACCACCCCCACCGAGGGGTGGGGCTCAACATCTCACTGACATGGCAATTAACGCCCTACTCACAACTCAATCATGCCCAGATGAACAGACCAGCTTACAAACATAATCTAATCTATATTTTTGGAATTCATAATTAATTCAAACTCAAACCATCACAGGAACTGACTACTTTGAGCATCTTCCAAGTACGATGCTATGCAATTTCACATGTTTGATCTCATTTACTCTTACCACAGTCTGTTAAGTAGCTATTAACAAACTAATTTTACATATAATGAAGCTGAAACACATTTAGTTGGCCTATAGAGTTTAAAAAGAGCTTTAATGATAGCATACCAATCAGATAGCAAAGCTATGTTTATTATATAAGAATTATAATACAAGTCCATGGGGGAAGGGAAGTATTAAGTGAGTAAATATGAAATAATTTTTTAAAAACCATTTTTCAAAACTTTAATTTTTTTTACAACTCACTTTTCTTCTTTGGAATGGAATTTGGTCATATGCAAGGGAAGTAAGCCGTTTTGAGTACTCTTTACCCTTTTATTCCACCTCTTACACCTTCCACACATTTTTTCCCATTTTTAACAGATTTTTACCAAGTGCTTACTATGTGCCTCTACTGTACTAGCTATTATATAAATAATTGTGGACAAAAGAGATACAGGCCCTACATAATAGAACAAAAATAATTTTGTGGGAGATAGATATTAAGCCGAAACACACACACACACAATTTTTATAGGACTTCTGGTTATTTAAAAGTGATGGATTAAAATATCCTAAATGTTCTGCCTTAAAACATATTTTAGGTTGGAGTTGAGGGGTGGGAGATAAACAGTGGCCATAAACTAGGAGATTAGACACTAAAAGCATGTGAGTATAAGAATAGACCTTTGTCCACTGGCATGCTGGAATGCCTCTCACAGTCTTGTAAACTGATTGTGCTTATTTCTTCAGTGACGTTTAATGACATCACAATTGTAGCTTGAAATCAGCCATGGTGCGATTATTTCACAAAGACTGGAAAACACTAAAAATCAGGGCTTTTCTTTCTTTGGGGGAAAGGGTGGGATGGAGGGTTGGGTAGAGTGCTGATTATTAAATATTTACAGTATACATTTACCATTTGGACCATATAAGAAAGGAAATTTGCACTTGGATTGCATTCAAAAGCCAACATGCAATGAATTTGAAAGAATAAATTAATCCAGTTAAATGAAAGATAAGTCAGATGAGATAAAAATATAAAAAATCTATATTATATTTATAAAAGGCACAAATAATACATAAGGACATACCTACAACTATAAAGAAAAAGAAAATAAATTAAAGGTTGTGAAAATGTATGCTAGGATAATGAGATAATTTAGGTAAATAAACTCTTTACATTCATGTACAAAGTGTTATTAAAATGAAGAAAGTAATAAAATGGATTCACTACCAATATAAAATAATTATGAAATAATTATGAAATTTTATGCACATCGAAGCATAACAAACCTCATGAAATATAAAGCAAAACCAAAGTTCAAGAAAATTATAAAGAAAAAATTTTAAAGTTTTATGGTATGAGATTGTATGGTGTGGGATTTTAATATAAATTTCTTTCATTTTCTGGTATATCAACCAGACCAAAAACTAGTAAAAGAAGATTTAAAAAATGAAAAGAACATATATAGGAGATATGAGAACTCTGCTCAAAATCAGTAGAAATACACTTTGATTCATGTGCAAATTAAATATTTATAAACATTGACCACAGAACAAATTAGATCAAGAAAAGACAGAGGTCACAAATAGAATTAAAAATAAGAATGGTTCATAATTAGAAAAATAGCAAGTTCTCAAATTTATACAAACACTTTCAGATAACAGAGTCAAAAAATGTTCCCCAAACATTTTATGACACTAATGCATATTTGCTACAAAATCAGAGGACACTATTTAAAAATAAATGTATCATGAACTGATAAACATAGACACAAAAGTCATACATAAATATTAGCAAACAGAATTCAAAATATATTTTAAAAGTAAATAATATGTCATGGTTTATCCTAGAAATGCAACATAGTATATAATGATTTTGAATTACTAATGAAATCCATCACATTAATTGATTAAAGAAAAAATATATAGTTATTTCAGAAGGTGCATAATGTATTTGAAATAATTTATATCATATTATTGGTAATAATTCTTTGCAAACTATGAGTACAAAGCACTTCTTTAATCTGACCAAAGGAATCAACAATATCATAACAATAGTGGATTTCATGCTTAAGAATGAAAGAATATTAGAAATTTCCTTAAAGTCAAGAGGAAAAAACTTCCTTTAAACAATACACTGTAAGTCCTAAATAATTCAAATAGATCAGGAAAGCATAGAATATAAAAGAATTGGAAAGGATAGAAGGAAAGATGGGAGAAAACCACCATTTTTTTATTTTTGGTTGTCCTCATAGAAAAATAAAAAGTAGACCAATAATGAAATTAACAAAAGAGTTCAGTGAAATTACTAGACATAAGAACAATATTCCAGGATTGTGGGAAGATGGCAATGGACTAATACAAAGAGCTCAATGCTCTCACAAAAACAATGGAAAAAGAGCCAAAAGCTGTCAGAGGGATCTGCTTTGGCGGTCAGCAGACCAGGACAGTGCTACACAACTCCCAGGAGGGTGAGGGACAGAGACATGAAGAAGCCAAAACAACAAACATGAGTTAACAAGCCCTCATCACAGCTGGGAAGGGCTCCCCTACCCCACCCCAAGATATTAAACTGGGGTAAAACACCTGGCTCATGGCAGCTGACTGAGAGGAGAACAGACATCTTCCTCCTTCACAGCTATTTCATGAGAAAAGGGAGGGAGCACTGGGGGCTTTTTTCAGTGAAATTCAGACAGCAGAGCCTGCTTTGAATCTATGATGAGGAGATTCAACACAGGAACACAAGAAATCTGAGACTGAAACACATCTCTAGAAAGGTGCACTGACAAGTACCATCTGTTGTCTGGTCTGGAAATTGCCTGGACAAAATCTGTTCTCAGCACTCTATGTATCCTACCCCTGGGAGAAAATCTGCACCTCACTAGTGAGTCCCTGGCCCAATTTTGATGTCTTAAGATGGGCAATTTTAAAGACTTAGAATAAGTTGAACCAAGTATCAAAGAAGAGCTGTAGGAAAAAAAAATAGACAAGAGAGAGAAATTGGCCATCAGAGTAAATTCGCCAACATATTCAGATGCCTAGACTTCAGAAAAAATTACAAGCCATACTAGGAAACAGGAAGAGATGGCTCAGCCAAAGGAATAAACCAAATATCCTGAAGAGACACAGGATTCAAGACAATTAATCAGTGATAATCACAAAACTCTCTTAAATTACTTCAAATAATTTGAAGAATATATGAATAAAGAAATAAAGGATATTAAGAAGACACTGGGAGAGCATAAAGAACAATTTGAAAGCCTGCAAAGAAAAGTAACAGACTTTATGGGAATGAAAGATATGACGGATGAGATATAAAATACATTAGAGGCACATAAGAACAGTTTTGAATTGTTTGAACAGAATCAGTGATTTTGAAGACAGAACATCTGAACTGGAAAAGACAGGAAAACAGAAATAGAAGAGAATGGAAAAAATGGAGCAGAGTCTCAGAGAATTGAATGATGATGCAAAATGCACGAACCTTTATGTTATTGGTGTCCTAGAAGGAAAAGAGAATGGAGAAAGGCCAGAAAGAACATTTGAGGAAAGAATGACCAAAAATGTCCCAACCTTATGAAGGACATAAACATCAATATCCAAGAAGGACAACGCACCTCAAACAGAATAATCCAAATAAACCTACCCCAAGATACCTACTAAACAGAATGACAAATATCAGAGAAAGAGTATTCTGAAAGCAGCAAGAGAAAAGCAAAGCATCAAATACAAGGGAAACTAAAAAAGATTAAGTGTTGACCACTCATCAGAAACCATGAAAGTGAGAAGAAAGTGGTATGATGTATTTAAGGTACTGAAAGAGAAAAACTGCCAGCCAAGAATTCTGTACCCAGCAAAGCTGTCCTTCAAAAATGAGGGTGAGTTCAAAGTCTTCACAGACAACAAAAATTGATAGAGTATGTTACCAAAAGACCAGATTTGAAAAATATACTAAAAGAGGTGTACAAGGAAAAAACAAGGGTGAAAGCTTTGGAGAAAAGTTTAGAAATCAAGATTAGGAAGGGTAAACTAAAGGATAAGAAGACAGACAATAAAATCATATGACAACAGAGAGCCAAAGGACAAAATGGATGAAGTAAGTAATGCCTTTACAGTAATAACATTGAATGTTAATGGATTGGAGTCCCCAATCAAAAGATATATACTGATAGAATGGATTAAAAATATATGAACTGTCTATTTGTTGTGTGCAAGAGACCCACCTCAGATGTAAGGACACAACCAATTTAAAATTGAAAGGTTGAAAAAAGGTGTTCCATGTAAACAGTAACCAAAAAAGAGCTGGAGTAGTGATATTAATATAGGACAAAATTGTTTTCAAATGCAAAACTGTTATAAGGGATGAAGAAGGTCATTATTAATAAAAGGGGCAATTCACCAAGAAGGAATGACTATACTAAATATTTATGCACTTAACCTGAATACCCCAAGATACATGAGGTACACACTGGCAAAACTGAAGGGAGATTTCTCTACAATAATAGTTGGAGACTTCAATATACCACTTTCAGTATTGGATAGAACATCTGGACAGAGGGTAAATAAAGAAATAGAGAGCTTGAATAATATGATAAATGAACTAGACCTAAAAGAACTCTGTAGAGCACTGCACCCCAAAACAGCAGGATTTACTTTCTTTTCAAGTGCTCATGGATCCTTCTCCAGGATAGACCACATGTTGGTTCACAAGACAAGTCTCAATAAACTTAAAAAGATTGAAACCATACAAGACTTTCTCTGATCATAACAGAGTGAAGTTGGAAATTAATAATTGATGGAAAAAGGGAAAATTCATAAATATATGGAGATTAAGCATACACACTTAATGAGTAGGTTAAAGAAGAAATTGCAAGAGAATTCAACAAATATCTTGAGATAACTGAAAATGGAAACACGACATATCAAAACCTATGGGACACTGCAAAGGCAGTGCTGAGAGGGAAACTTATAGTCTTTAAGCTTACATTAAAAAAGAAGAAAGAGCTAAAATTGAAGATCTAATTACACACCTGTAGGAAATAGAAAAAGAACAGCAATTAATCCCTAACCAAGCTGAAGGAAAGAAATAGCAAAGATCAAGGCAGAAATAAATGAAATCAAGAACAAAAAAAAAAAAATAGAATCAAGAAAACCAAAAGTTGGTTCTTTGAGAAGATCATAAAAATCAACAAACAGTTAGCTAGATGGAAAAGAAAAAAAGAGAGAAAACATAAATAAATAAAATAAAAAATGAGGGGGGAACATTACCACTAACCCCGCAGAAATAAGAGATCAAAAGAGGATGCTATGAACAACTGTATGCCAAAACACTAGACAACGTAGAGGAGATGGACAATTTCCTAGAAACACAAACTACACCTACACTGACCCTAGAAGAAACAGAAGACCTCAACAAACCAATCACAAGTGAAGCAATTGAAACATTCATCAAAAACCTCCCAAATATGAAAAGCCCAGGACCCATGACTTCACAGGTGTATTTTACCAACCATTCAAAGACAATCTAATACCCATCTTACTTAAGCTCTTCCAAAAAATTGAACAATAAAGGATGCCACCAAACTCATTCTATGAAGCCAACATCACCCTAATACCAAAACCAGATAAAGATACTACAGAAAAAGAAAATTACAGACCAATATCTCTAAGAATATAGATGCAAAAATTCTCACAAAATACTTGCAAACAGAATCCAAAAGCACATTAAAAGAATTACACACCACGATCAAATGGGTTTCATCCCATGTATGCAAGTGTGGTTCAACACAAGAAAATCAATTAGTGTAATAAACCACTTTGATAAATTGAAGAAGAAAAATCACATGATCCTCTTGATTGATGCATTTGACAAAATACAACACCCTTTCTTTTTTAAGATTTTTTAAAATTTTTATTTATTATACATTCCCCCCACCTTTTGCTTGTTCTTGCTGTTATTTTTCTCTGCGTTCCTCTGTGTCTGCTTGTCTCCCCCTGCCGGGGCAACCTGCCGAGTCAGCTCACCAGTGCAGCGGCCAGCCTGCCGGACCCACCTGCGGCAGCATGCCCCGCCCATGTTGGCTTGCCTTCTCGAGGTGGTCCTCCCATTTGAGGAGGCCCGGGGACCAACCTGGGGCCACCCATGTGGTAAACCGGCACCCTACCAACTGAGCTATATAGCCGGCCCCCACCCTTTCTTGATAAAACCATTCCAAAAGATAGGAATAGAAGTGAAGCCTTCTCAATATGATAAAGCACATGTATGTAAAACCTACAGCTAGCATAGGACTCAATGATGAAAGACTGAAAGCTTTCCCACTGAAATGAGGAACAAGACAAGGATGCCCACTGTCACCATTGTTATTCAATACTTTGCTAGAGGTTCTAACTAGAGCAATTAGGCTAGACAAAGAAATAAAAGGCATCCAAATAGGAAAGGAAGGAGTAAAACTTTCATATGACAACATGGATGAACCTAGAGGACATTATGCTGAGTGAAGTAACCAGACACAAAAGAAAAAATACTGTATGATTGTGCTATTATGAACTAAATATATTGTGTAAACTCATAGAGTTAATAATTAGAATATAGGTCTCCAGAAAATAGAATGAGGGTAGAGAAAGCTGAGGGCTAATCTGCACAGAATTGTTTTTAAAAAGTTGTTTGTAATATTTTTGAAATGAATAGAAATGGTTAAAGCATATCATGGTGTTTGTAACTATCAGTGCTACTGTATGAGTAGAATGTGGTTGAAAAGGAAACTGTAAGGTCATGTATATTACTAGAAGGAAAGCTAAAAACTGCAACATGGGACTGTACAATATAGTAAAACCCCATGTAAAACACAAATATGGGTGATATTATATACATAAGACTGTTTTTACAAAATATAAGTACAAATACACTAGAGAGAAGGAAAAAGAATAGCAGCGATGTATTCCAGGCAAGGCATAGGCATAGAGAAATTGAGAAGTGATGAGTTTTGTTTGTTTGTTGTTTATTATTGTTTTGGTCAGCCACAGAAGTGCCTTTTGAAATATACCAAAGATTGGTCAGTCTTTATAAAGGGTATTTATTTGGGGTAGAAGCTTACAGTTACCAGGCCACAAAGCATAAAGTTCTTCCCTCACCAAAGTCCACGTGTTGGAGCAAGATGGCTGCCGACGTCTCCAGGGTTCAGGCTTCCGGATTCCTTTGTTCCCGGGGCTGCGTTTCTCTCCGGGCTTAGCTTCTGTTTCCTTCATGAGTTCAGCTGTAGACCATGAGGCTTTCTATGCTTTGCGTCTCTCCACAAGGCCAGCTGTAGACTATCGGGCGAAGGCTCACTCCAGCATCAGAACTGCTTTTCAAATCTCCTTCTCCAAATCTCTGCAACTCAGATCTACTGCCTAGCCTTTATACTTGAGACCACACCCACCGAGGGGTGGGGCCCAGTTAGTGCCCTTATCATAACTTAATCACGCCCAGATGAACAGATTAGTTCACAAGAATAATCCAATTTATATTTTTGGAATTCACAATTAAATAAAACTCTGAAACCATTACAATTATTATTACTGTAATAATGAATGTGCTCTGGGAGTGATTGAGGTAATGAATGGACAAACGTGATTATATACCGAATACCATTGATTGGACTCTTTGGGTGGGTTTTATCTTTTTTCATATGCACCAATAAAATTGAAAAAAAAATTAAAATTTCTGATCAAAACAAAATGTAAATAAAACTTTAAAAAAATCCCAAAATAAATTTTATTCCTATGTACCAGGAATGAATTAGATAATGTACTTAGCTAATTACAAATGAACTTTGCCATAGCAGCCAATAATAAATGGTTCTTCAAAAAATAATCTATAGAAAATGTGCAAGCCATTTAGGGAGAAAATTATAAAATTCATCAAAAGTCATTAAAGACCTTATCAATATGCTAGGATCAAGGATAGGAAAGTACATTATCATAAGATATCAATTCTTTAAAATCACATTCAAAATTCCTGAAACATGTAAAGATGATTCTCTAATATATACAAAAAAGTTAAAAGCCAAAAATAGCCAACAAAATTTTGAAGAACAATAAGAAAGTGGATGAAATATGAGTGTGTATGTGTGTGTGTTGTAGATAATAATCCTTCTAGATATCAGGTTTTATTATAAAGCTATAGAAATAGCTAATATTTATTGAGGGATTACTAAATTTAAGGCAGTGTTCAAAGAAATTGTTTGCATTAATTTATTTCATTTATAATAGTAACCCAATGGGAAGAAGAAACAGAGAGAAAGGATGTGGCACTTGAGGTTATACACTAAATAGCAGAATGTGTTGCAAATATAGACTGTCTTTGCTGTGTTATCTGGTGTCTTTATTATTTCAGTGTCATTTTAGTGCAGGGATTGAAAAATAGACTGGTAAAGAGACTAGAGAACCCAGAACCATATCTCTTTATGCCTGGTAGGAATGAAATGCTTAACAATAGCCTGAAATCCATTTTCTCCCTTAGCAGGGGTGTGCCCACAAGAAAAAAAAAAAGGTGACCTCATCAAATCTCCTTATAAACATTCTAATGAGAGACCTCAAGCTAACACATTAATAATATTTACTCTGGGGAGGGGAAGTACTATTTGGCAGAATGTACCTGGTCTGTCTAGGCTGTCTAGTGGAGAGCACACTTGAAACCTAAGGATTTGGGGGGCACAGTTGCCTGGGAAATATAACTATTGAGGTGTAAATGGAGCTATTCCATGGCCCATACATCTCTCATCTTTGGAAGTGATGTGGCTACAAACCTTCCTGAGAGACTTCATATAGTAATCAATGTCAGACCTTAACTACAGCCACTAGTTCACTTTGCTTGAGCATCACAATTACCAGGTCCTAAAGATTATTTGTAAAGCTTGATACAGGGTTATATCTGGTTTGTTTGAGTCTGATTTGACACATTGATCTTTTGTGGTAGCTCAAATGGCAGTTTGACAAATCAAGGATTTTGCATTACAGATAATGAGAAAATAATGAACTTGCTAGTAAATGATGTATGAATAATTGGTTATCTATATGGAATAAATACATTTGGAATCTTGTTTTAAGCCATAAGCAAAAATAAATATTATGTGGATAAAAACGGAAATTAACTTTTAAAACTTTTGTACGCTGCTTTGTCTTTTCTCTCCCTGCCTGGATTAGCACACAAGTAGACCTGGGGATTTGTAATCTGTAATGGGGACTTGTAAACTGCAATGGGGACTTGTAGTCTATAAATCAGCCCCTTTTACCCCTTTTTAGCCCTTTTTCTCTCTCTACCTGGGACCCATAATCTGTTACTTTCTCCTATTTTTCTTCTCTCATATTCCTAATAAACTACTGGCTTAACTGAAAAAAAAAACTTTGGTTTAAAGAACATAAGAATATCTTGATAACCTCAGAATAGTAAAAAATTCTTAAACAAGATGTAAAAAGTAACAACCATAAAGAAAAATACTGATAAATTTAATTGCTTTGAAATTTAAAACTTTTTAGTTATAAAAGCTTAAATATCTTAAAAAGGTCAAAGACAATATAGTCACAAAATGCAAATCAAAATATCAGTATTCTGGATTTATAAAGAATGCTTATAAATAATTTATTTATTTTTGTATTTTTTGTTACATATCCCCTCCCGTCCTTTCTGCTTGCTCTTGCTGTGTGTTCATTTTTGTGTTCTTCTATGTCTGCTTTTTTTTTTGTCTCCCCCCGTTGCGGCTACGCACTGCGTAGGCGGCTTGCCCCACTCATGGGCGGCTCTGTTCCGTTTCTCAGGCGGCTCAGCTCCGTTCATGGGAGACTTGCCCTGCCCATGGTGGCTTTGCCCTGGTGGTGGCGGCTTTTGTTTTTTGCCCTGCCCATGGCAGCTTTGCCCCGCCCACGGCAGCTTGCTCCCTCAAGGCAGTCTGCCTGCTTGGAGAGGTCCCCTGGAACCGAACCCAGGGCCTCCTATGTGGTGTACCGGCACCCTATCCACTGGGCTACAGCCGGCCCCTATATAATTTAAATAAAACAAACTTTGTAATGAAAAAATGGGTAAAGTGTATGAATTGACAGTTAAAATTATATGAAATTCCCCAAAAAACAATGAACATTATAGAGTGTTCAGCCTCACAGAAATTAATAAAATAAATACACCTTAAAACCACAATAAAAATATTAATATAAATACCTCAGATTCACAAAATTTAAAAAGTCTGACAATACTAAGTGTGGAATAACAATTAACTTTACTCACTGCTGATCTGTGGGTATAAATTGATCAAATTTTAGAAAGCACTTTAGAAAAAGCTAGGAAAATTTAAAATTTATCTATGCTAGATCACAGGAATTACTAGGTATACATACCTGAAAAACTCTTGTGTATATACACAAAGAGATGTGTAAAAATATTCCATAAAGCCTTGTACTTAATAATAAAATATAGTAATGTCCTCAATGTCTATAAATCAAAAAAATTAATTTATAAGTTGTTATATATTTATACAACAGAATGCTATATAGTGAATGAGAATGAATGAAATAATACTTCATATGCCAAAATAATTTAACCCCACCAACATATTTTGTCAAATTAAAGTTGCAGAGAGAGGGAAATGAATGTGGCTCGAGAGATTGGGCTCCTGCCTACCATATAGGAAGTCCAGGGTTTGATTTCCAGGGCCTCCTCATGAAAGGCAAGCTGGCCCAAACAGTGAGCTGGTTTGAGCGGAGCACTGGCTTGAGCGGAGAGCTGACTCATGTGGCATGCTGGCCCGCACAGGAGAGCTGGCCCACCCAGGAATGCTGGCCAGTGCAGAGAGCTGGCACAACAAGATGATGCAACAAAACAGAAAGAGACACAGAGGAAAGACAATAAGAGACACAGCAGACCAGAGAGCTGAAGTGGTGCAAGAGATTGAGCACCTTTC
>PVKH010039031.1:0-11238 GCA_004027955.1 Chaetophractus vellerosus | reverse complement strand
GATATTAGGAAGACACTGGGTGAGCACAAAGAAAAATTTGAAAGCCTACTAGAAAAACAGCAGATCTTATGGGAATGAAAGGCAAAATAAATAAAATTTAAAATATACTGGAGGCATAAAACAGCAGATTTGAGGAGACAGAAGAAAGGATCGGTGAGCTTGAAGACATGGCCTCTGAAAGTGAACATACAAAAGAACAGATGAAGAAAACAATGGAAAAATTGAACAGGGTCTCAGGGAACTCAACGATAGCAAGAGGCATGCAAACATACATGTCATGGGTGTCCCAGGAGAAGAAGAGAAAGAAAAAAGGGCAGAAGGAATATTTGAAGAAATAATGGTAGAAAAAGTCCCAACCCTATTGAAGGACATAGATATCCATGTCCAAGAAGCATAACGAACTCCCACTTGAATAAATCTGAATTGAACAATGCCAAGACACATACTAATCAGAATGTCAAATGCCAAAAACAAAGAGAATTCTGAGAGTAGCAAGAGAAAAGCAATGCTTAACACACAAGGGATACCCCATAAGATTAAGTGCTTATTTCTCATCAGAAACCACGGAGGCAAGAAGGCAGTGATATGATATAAGATAGTACAAGAGAAAAACTGCCAACCAAGAATCTTATAACCAGCAAGATTGGCTTTCAAACATGAGAGCTTGTTTAGAATATTTAAAGATAAACAGCAACTGAGAGAGTTTGTAACCAAGAGACTGGCTTTGCAGGAAATACTGAAGGGAGTGCTACTGCCTGAAAAGAAAAGACAGGATAGAGAAGCTTGGAAGAGAGTGTAGAAATGAGTCTATCAGTAAAAGTAACTGAAAGTGTAAAGAGTGGTGAAAATAAAACATGACAGAAAAAACCCGAAGGTTCAAGAACTGCCTTTACAATAATAACATTGAATGTTAATGGATTACACTCCCCAATCAAAAGATACAGACTGGCAGAATGGATAAGAAAATATGAGTCATCTCTGTGCTGTCTACAAGAGTCTCACCTTAGACCCAAGGATACCAATAGATGAAAGTGAAAGGCTTGAAAAAGATATTCTACATATACAGTAACCAAAGAAAAGCTGGAGTAGCTATAACTTATATCAGATGAAATAGACTTTAAAAGAAAAACTGTTAGTAGAGACAAAGAAGGATGTTATATATTAATAAAAAGGGCAATTCACCAGGAAGAAATAACAATCATAAATGTATATGCACCTAACCCGGATGCCCTAAGATACATGAGGCAAACACTGACAAAACTGAAGGAAGAAATAGATATTTTTACAATAATAGTTGGAAACTTCAATGCACCACTTTCAGCATTGGATAGAATATCTGGGCAGAGGATCAATAAAGAAACAAAGAGCTTCAATAATATGATAAATGGACTAAAGCTAATAGATATATACAGAACACTGCATCCCAAAACAGCATGATATACATTCTTCTCAAGTGTTCATGGATCATTCTCCAGGATAGACCATATATTGGGTATAAAGTAGGTCTCAATAAATTCAACAAGATCAAAATTATACAAAGCACTTTCTCTGATCATAATGGAATAAAGCTGAAAATCAACAAGAGGCATAATAAGTAAAAATTCACAAATATATGGAGATTAAACAACACACTGTTAAATAATCAGTGGGTCAAAGAAAAAATTGCAAGAGAAATCAATAAATATCTCGAGATGAATGAGAATGAGAACACAACACACCAGAACCTTTGGGATGCAGTGAAGGCAGTGCTGAAGGGAAATTTATAGCCCTCAATGCTAAAATTCAAAAAGAAGAAAGAGCTAAAATCCATGACCTAATTACACAGCTGGGGGAACTAGAAAAAGAACAGTAAACTATTCCCAAAGCAAGCAGTAAGAATGACATAACAAAAACCTGAGCAGAAATAAATGAAACTGAGAACAAAGAAACAATAGAGAGAAATAACTAAACCAAAAGTTGTTTAAAGAAAATTAACAAAATCAACAAACCCTTAAGCTAGACTGACAAGGAGAAAAAACAGAGGAGCTGCAAATAAATAAAAAAATGAAAACGAGGGCATTACTACTGATTGCACAGAAATAAAAGAGAACATAAGAGGGTACTATGAACAATTGTAAGCCAACAAACTAGACAAAGCAGACAAAATGGAAAAATTCCTAGGAACGTATGAACAACCAACACTGTCCCTAGAAGAAAGAGAAGACCTCAACAAACCAATCACAAGTAAAGAGACTGAAAGAGTCATCAAACAACTTCCCAAAATGAAAAGGGCAGGACTAGATGGTTTCACAGGTGAGTTCTAGCAATCATTCAAAGAAGATCTAATACCAATCTTCTCAAGCTCTTCCAAAAAACTGAACAAGAAGGAATGCTACCAAACTCATTCTATGAAGCCAAAATCACCTTAATACCAAAGTCACCTCAAGATATTATGAAAAAACAAAATTACAGACCCATTTCTCTAATGAATATGAATGCAAAAATCCTCAACAAAATACTTGCTGATATAGTCTAACAACACATTAAAAGAATTATTCATCATGATCAAGTGGGTTTTATACCAGGCATGCAAGGGTGATTCAACAGAAGAAAACCAATCAGCATAATACACAACATTAATAAATCAAAGAAGAAAAATCACATGATCCTATCGATTGACGCAGAAAAGGCGTTTGACAAAAATCCAGCATCCTTTCTTGATAAAAATACTACAAAAGATAAGAATTGAAGGAAACTTTCTTAACATGATAAAGGGCATATATGAAAAACCCACAGCTAACATTGTACTCAATGGTGAAAGACTAAAAGCTTTCCCGTTGAGATGAGGGACAAGACAAGGATGCTCACTGTCACCACTGTTGTTCAATATAGTGCTTAGAGGTTCTAGCTAGAGCAATCAGGCAAGAAGAAGAAATAAAAGGCATCCAGATTGGAAAGGAAGTAAAACTTTCACTATTAGCAGATGATATGATCCTGTAAGTAAACTGTCCCAAAAAATCTAAAACAAAGCTGCTAGAACTAATAAACGAATTTAGTAAAGTGTCAGGATTCAAGATCAATATACAAAAATCAGTGTGTTTATTATATACACTAATAATGTGCAATCAGAGGAGGAAGTCAGGGAAAAAATTCCATTTACAATAGCAAAAAGAAGAATCAAATATTTAGGAATAAACTTAACCAAGGATGTAAAGCACTTGTATTTAGAAAACTATAATGCATTGCCAGAAGAAATTTTAAAAGACCAAAATAATAGGAAGAACATTCCATCCTCATGGGTTGGAAGACTAAATATCATTAAGATGTCAATTCTACTCAAAGTAATATACAGATTCAATGCAATGTCGATAAAATTCCACCAGCATTTTTTAAACAAATGGAAAATACAATTATCAAATTTATTTAGAAGGGTAAGGGGCCCTGAAAAACCAAAAACATCTTAAAAAGGAAAAGTGAAGTTAGAGGTCTCTCACTTACAGACTTTAAATCACATTACCTAGCTAGAGTGATAAAAACAGCATGGTACTGGCATAAAGATAGACACATGGACCAATGGAACCCAACTGATGGTTCAGAAATAGACCCTTGCATCTAAGGTCACGTGATTTTTGAGAAGCCTGTCAAACCCACCCACCTGGGGCAGAAGAAATGGTGCTGGGATAACTGGATATCCATAGTCAAATGAAAGAAAGAGAACCCCTACCTTACAACTTATACAAAAATTAACTCAAAATGAATCAAAGACCTAAATATAAAAACTAGAACCTTAAAGCTCCTAGAAGAAAATGTAGGAAAACATCTTCAAAACCTGGTGGTAGGTGGTGGATTCTTAAACCTTACACGGAAAGCATGAGCAACAACAACAACAAAAAAAACATGAATAAGTGGGACGTTCTCAAACTTAAACATTTTTGTGATTCCAAGGACTTCCTCAAGAAGGTGAAAAGGCAGCCCACTCAATGGGAGAAAATATTGGGAAAACACATATCCAACAAAGGTTTGTTTTCAATTCTATATAAAGAGATTACACAACTCAACAAAAGAGCAAGCAAGGCAATTTAAAAATGAGAAAAAGACTTAAATAGACATTTTTCCAAAGAGGAAATACAAATGGTCGAAAAACACATGAAAAAAATGTTCAATATCACTAACTGTTAGGGAAATGCAAATCAAAACGACAATCAGCTATCATCTCACACCGTATAGAATGGCCATTACTAAAAAAACAGAAAACAATAAGTGCTGGAGACTGTAGAGAAATAGGAATACGCCTTCACTGTGGGTGGAATTGTAAAACGGCACAGCCTCTGTATAAGACAGTTTGGTGGTTCCTCAGGAAGCTAAATATAGAACTGCCATATGATCCAGCAATTCTTCTACTAAGAATATATCCAGAAGAACTGAAAACTGTGACACAAACAGACATTTACACACCAACGTTCAAGCGGTGTTATTCACAAATACAAAAAGATGTAAACAACCCAAGTGTCCATCAACCAATGAATAGGTAAACAAAATGGTATATACATACAATGGAATACTATGCTGCAGTAAGAAGAAATAATTGGGACACATATGACAACACAGATGAATCTTGAAGACATTAGGCTAAATGAAATAAGCCAGACACAAAATGTCAAATACTGCATGATCTCACTAATATGAACTAAATAACAAAGAATAAACACATGGAGTTAAAATCTAGAGTACAGGTTATTAGTAGATAGAAGGAGTGTTGAGAAGAACTACTAATGCTTAATATATGTAGAAGTTTTCATTAACTTGACTTTAAATGTGTGGAAATGGACAGAGTTGATGGTAACACATTATAGTGAGTAGCAGCTGGTTTATAAATGAGATTGAGGCTGAAACAGGTAGTCTAGGGATGTAAATGTCAATTGAAAGGAAGCTAGAGAGTAATCTAGGGACTGAGTAACAGGGCGAAGCCAGAGGTGGATGAGAACTATGGTTAATAGTACAAATGCAAGAATGTCCTTCTGTGAGCTACAACAGATGTACATCACTATTGCAGGGTGGTGGGAATGTGGAGAAGCACGGGAATAATACAATTAATGTAACCTATGGACTATAGTTAACAGCAATACTATAATATTCTGACATCAATGCCAAAGATGTTCTGTTAATATTTTTCAGCCAAAGGGGTGCTGATGCAAAGTAACAGAAATCTGTTGGCTTTTATAAAGGGTATTTATTTGGGGGTAAAAGCTTACCATTCCAAGGCCCTCAAAGTACTTTCTCACTCACATCAGTTGCCACATGTTAAAGTAAGGTAACAGGCCTGGTCTCTCCTTCCTTCTTCCTCTTAAGGCCCCATGGGCCCAGCTTCTTCTGATTTCAGCTGTAGGCTGGCATAGGGTTTGTTTCCTTCCAGGTTTTCTCAGCTCAGCTGCTCTGTTCTCTTCAGCGCAAACTGTCAGGCAAATGGCTCATCTCTCTTCCTGGGGCCGCAGGATCAAAGTTCTTTCCTCTACAGGGCTCTCTTTCTTCCTGTGCCACCTTCTGTGTATCTTCTTCTGTGTGTCTTCTTGAGTGTCTGTTTCTATCAGTTCACCAAGGGGGCAGGGACTCAACCCTACTGACGTGGTCGAATCAAAGCCCTAATCTTGATTTAATCAAGTAAACATAAAACCTTTGAATTTAATAAAACCAAAGGGTATCATACCCAGAAGAACAGACCAGTTTACAAACATAATCTTTCTTTCTGGAATTCAAAAATAATCTCAAACTGCCACAGGGGGTATGGAAAAAATATGCCAAATGTACACTATGCACCATAGTTACTGGTAACAGTCTAATGATATTATCTCACAATCTATAACAAATGTCCCACAATGTTGTGTTGGCTGGTGAAGGACTGCTGTACAGGAATTCTACACATGTGCATGATTGCTTTGTAAGTTCACAACTTCTGTAATAAAAATATATTTTTAAAAGACCATAAGAGAAAACAATTCAGGCCTGTTGTTTTTGAGTTAGATCTTTTACAGAAAAATTTCTTTCTTAAACATTTTCAAAATATTTTGATTGAATATCCATTTCTGATTCATAGTATCAAGAATTCAAGAAATAAATTTACCTGTTAAAAACATAGTGTCATTTTTCCATTTTTTAAACAAGAATCACCAAAATTGACTAAACTAGAATGGGTCTCAGAAATAGAGATGACACAAAATATTGCAGCTTTTGTGTTATAGGCTAGAAGCACCTATTACTTGTTGCATTCTATAACCTTTGGGAAAGGAATTATGCTTTATTTAGCACTCTATCTCCTGTGATACTTATTTCCATTTGTTTGCAGTAGATACCGAATAAATATTGCTTGAAAAATATCTTTGACGTTACTTTTTGGATAGTCACTGAAACCTTGTAATCTCTAATCATCCATGAGGAAAAGTAAAACAAGTAATGGAGACTCTTTCCCCACCCTTCCCAGCTTCCCTCAGAGTAGCTCCAGGTTTATCTATTTTAAATATATTCTTCCAAACCACTGATATAAATATCAACCTAAGGGGCTTCAAATGGGAATGGAAAAAAAGCAGAACAGATTTAGATTCATTTTGCTTGGTTGGCAGGGAGAAAGACTCAAGAGGAATATATGTAAGTCTTCTTACTAATTCATTTGAAACAATAGTTTTTAAAAGAAATTCAAAGGATATGATCCAATTTACACTATAATTTTATGACACAAATCATATTCCCTAAATATTGCCTCAGGACCTTATTTTTCTCATTTAATATATCCAAAACATTTTATCTTGACATTTAATAGTCTTCTAAAACATTATTTTTGGGTGCATAATATTCTGATACATATATAGGCCATAATTTATTTAAACAATCACTTACTGTGGGCCATTTGAGTGGCTTATAATTTTTGTCCATTAATATGTATCAATGCAATGAAAATTTGCATGCATAAATCTCTGCACACATCCCTAATTATTTCATTAAAACAACCTATAAGAAATGAAATTGCTGGTCAAAGTATGAGCAAGTTTTAAGGCTCGTGTCATATTACCAAACTGCCCTTCAAGAATATTGCATCAATTTGTACTACTCCCAGCAGTGTATAAGGATCCTAATATCACAGTAATTTTGCCAAGAGTGGGCATAATTATTTTAAAACTCTACTAAAAGGCAAAAAAAAAAAAAAAGTCTACCTTAATTTGCATTTCTTATACTGTTTGTGAGATTGTACTCTGTTGCAATTATTTTTGTACGGTTTTAATTGAAGGATTTTGATCACTTTTGCCTCTCTGTGATGAATAGATTTGAGAAGGGATCAACAGAGAGACCAGTTGAGATACTACTATAGAAGTTCAGGCAAGAAATTAAACTTGAACTAGAGGAGTGAAAGCAGGGGGAAAGGGAACCTAATGAATTGGATGTGGGAAGAATTAAAAAAAGAGGATGAAATGATCAAGAATGATTCCTATGTTTCTAGTACTTTGGTTGGGCAGTGATAGCACTGAGGTTCAGAGCATCAGAGAAAGGGATTTTGAGGAAAGACTGTTAAGTTTAATTTTTGACATGTGAACTTTGAGGTACCAATTGGAAATGTCTGAAACTTAGAAAGAGGTCAGGTCTAGGAATTTTGGAGTCACTGTTACATAAGCCATACTTGAAACTATGAGCATGGAGAGTGCCAAGAGTAATAGAGGCTGAAGAAAGAACCTTGTGCAACACTGACATTTTAATGAACAAGTAGAAGAAAATATGTCCATGAAAGAAAAAGAGAAGGAATGAACAAAGAGAGAAAAGGAAAGGAGAAAACAGAAATACGGTTTTATCATGCCAAAGTAGTAGAACATTCTATGGGGTTGGGATTAAAGATAAAGGGATTCAATACATACAGTCTTGAACCGTGATAGCAAATAACAATAAGACGGTTTTAAAGCAGCAGAGGTAGCAACCATATGAAGGACAGATCACCTTAGAGGTTTCAATTTTCTTTTTTTTAAAGTTTATGTTGGTTTATGGAAAGTATCAAAAGGTCAAGAAGGGAAATTAGTAAAGATGACCAAGCACAGTTTATAATCTATGTGCATATGAAGATTATATTCTCAATTATATAAGTTCATCTTCTTCCAGAATAACATTTTGAAAGATTATTTTAAAATCCAAGTTTCTTTTACACTAAAAGTCTATTAAAAAAACAAGGTGTAAAGGAAACTATGAATAATAAGGTAACCACAAACATCAAATCACTCTGATTGTCAGGCTTAACAAACAATTTCAATGCAAAGTCTCATTCGTTCATTCAATGATTATTTGTGGATAATCTACTCTGATAAAAAATAATTAAAGACCAATCCCTTTTGATAAGGATCCCAGGTCTAGTAGTAGTGGAGAAAGGTATATGAACAAATCAGTGAGAAATACTATCAATAAAATGTGAGTTATTAAGAGACTAATTATGCCTGAGAATGAATGGTTGGCTAAGAAAAATTTCAGAGGAGTCAAATGAACTAATCCTGAAGGAATGTCAGACTAATTATGCCTGAGAGTGAGGGCTGTCAGCAAGCATAGTATATTCAGGAAACTACATGCGATTTGGTAAATGCCAGGTTTGGGTGGAAGGGTGTGAGGAGTTTACTTAATGAACCCTTATAACAACCCATTCTTCTGATAAACTAAGGCAGAGATAAGTTAAATAACATGGTCAAGTTGACACAGTAAATAAGTGTCAAAGCTGAGACTGGAACCAAGGCTTACTGGTCCAGAGACTGCTTGTAGGCACTACTCCATGGTGCCTCTGGGGTTAACACTGAAAAAGTTGATTAGGAAGGGTCTGGGTGTCCACTGTACATATGCCATAAGGTGCCTGCTTTTTAACCTGAAGTCAAGAGAATTGAGAGTTCCAATGAACAAAAGTAGAATGTTGTGAATGTTCCTGAGGTAAAGGAAGGGAAGTAAAATCATGAAGACAACTGGGAGAAAAGGAGAGATCAATGAATGGCTCAATAAGGGTAGAGATCATAAAGAACAGGGTAGAAGAATGAAAAGAGGAAAATTACTTTAGGCTGTGGCTAGAGAGAGAGAATGCTGGAGTCTAAATTTTCAGCAGTAGATTAGTTATGGGTATTCACAGAGTCAAGGGAGTAGCTGTTAGAAATTTATCAGTTTGTCTCACAAAAATCCAAATGGAAAAATTTCTTCTTTTTCAGGGGGAGGGGAGATTTGTGTCACAGGCTATTATGACTGTTTTAAGAGAAAAGGACAAACCCCTGTTTTAAAAAAAAAACCACAACTCATGACCCATTTTAAGTGTTATCAACAATCTGTGATGACAGGAAATAAATGATGGGCTAATTTACGTCACAGCATGTGTAGAAATCCCAGGAGTTAATGATAAAACCATAAATTTGAAATATTTAACAGATGAAGAATGAACTTACAACCTTTTCTGCATTAACACTCACTATGGCATTTCCTGTAGCTGTAACTTCTTAAAAAAATAACAGAAGTCAGACATGTATCTCTCTCTCTCTCTCTCTCTCTCTCTCTCTCTCACACACACACACACACACACACACACACACACACACACATATCCAACTATTTCTCATAAACTCTTTTCCCCATCACTCAACCATTATTCACCAAAAGAGAAAACTTTCAGTTATGGAATAAGGTTCAAAACAAAATTTTCCAAACATATTTTTTATATATGACTTATTTGTAAACAATAAAAAAGACCTCATACATTAACAGTACAGCCTGAATTATAACTACCAAAATAAGAACAGAACATTAGCACAACATAAGCCCCCACTGTGTACATTCAGTCACTACTCTTCCCTCTCCAAAAGTAATCAATATCCTGACTTCTAAAACCATAGGTTCATTTTGCCTGTTTTTTTTTTTATTTAAATTGTTTCCAGTTTTGAATTACTATTTAGGAAACTGGTAAGCCTTTTTATAATTATGAATTGCTGTTGAATATATTCTTAATAGTACAACTACTATATCACTTATTATATGTTTGTGTGCAGCTTTAGCAGATTCTGCCAAACAGCATACTAAAGTGAGTGTATCAAATTATATTCCTACCAGCAATATATCAAAGGTCCCAATGTTCCTCATCTGAATCAATACCTGATATTGCTAGTCTTAAATTTTAGCTTTTCTGGTGGAGTGTAGTAGTATCTCATTTAGTTTTTATTTGTATTTCTATGAAGACAAATTATGTTGACCACTTTTTCAAATGTTTTTTAGCGACTTGGAGATTTCCTATGAGGTACCTTTTCAAGTCCTTTGTTTTTCTGTTTTTATCTTATTGATTTTATGAGATCTTTATAGAGTCTACATCAAGGGTGGGCAAACTTTTTCTGTAAATGTCCAGTAATAAATATTTTATGCTCTGTGGCCATATGATCTCTGTCACAACTAGTCACTTCCTTGTTGTACCATGAAATGAATGAGTGAGCTGTGTGTCAATATAATTTTATCTATGGACAATGAAATTTGAAGTTCATAAAATTTTCATATCATGAAATATTCTTCTTTTGATTAAAAAAAAAGTAAAAATTTTTAGTTTGCAGTCTTTACAAAAAATAAAGTCTTTCTAGGACATCCTGTGTTCATCGATTGGAAGATTTAATATTGCTAAGATTTTAACTACCTAAAGTGCAATCTCTATCAGATTCAACACAATCTCTATCAAAAGTCCAAGTGTTTATTTGTAAAAATGGAAAAGCTGACCTTCACATTCAAGGGACTGAATAAGTAAAACAATCTTGAGAAGCAAAACAACATTGGAGGGCTCACAGTTCCTGATTTCAAAGTTTACTACAGAGATAAGTTATGAAAACTAAGTTTGGTACTGGTATAAGGCTATGAATATAGAGCAATGGAATAAAATTGAGACTGCAGAAATAAATCCATACATTTTTGGCCAACAAATTTTCAACAAGGGTGCCAATTCCATTCAATGGGAAAACAATAGTCTCTTCAACAAATGGTGTTGGGAGAACTGGATTTCCAAATACAAAAGAATAAAGTTAGGGCCCGGCTAGATAGCTCAGTGGATAAAGAGCTCGCTGGGAAACCACATGGGAGGCCCTGGGTTCGGTTCCCGGGGACCTCTCCTAGCGGGCAGACCGCCTTGAGAATGGCAAGCCGCCATGGGCGGGCCGGAGCCGCCGTGGGCAGGGCAAAAAGCTGCCACGGACAGGGCAAAAAGCCGCCACGGGCAGGGCAGGTCGCCTGCAAATC
>PVKH010039030.1:0-11241 GCA_004027955.1 Chaetophractus vellerosus | reverse complement strand
AAGAACAAGCAGAAGGGGGGGGGATATGTAACAACAACAACAACAAAAAAGATCCACTAAAGTGAAATTTAGAGAAATTTCTTTCCTGACTGTGCTGCATGTTAAAATCAACTGGTTTCACCTAAAATGTATGGAAAATGTGGGGGCATTAAATAAATAATGTTTGTTCCTTAAAAATTCATTACATTTGACATAAAAACATCAGGTAGCAATGTGTTTTACCCTTTCAGTCTAAATTACACTAAAATCTCTCAAAACTTCAGGCACCATTCACAGACAGATTTTCAGCCTACTAGTAAACCATATACTAATAAATATAGACGCATGACACTATCAGAGCATATAACTCTTTTTTGTTTGTTTGTTTGTTTTTTTTGTTTTTGTTACATATCCTCCCCTTTCTGCTTGCTCTTGCTGTGTTCATTTCTCTGTGTTCTTCTGTGTCTGCTCTGTCTCCCCCCATTGCGGTGACGTGCTGAGCCAGGTCACCACGCAGGCGGCTCTGCTCCATTTGTGGGCGGGTCTGCTTCCGTTCACAGGCTGCTCCACTTCTGTTCACGGGTGGATCTGCTCCATTCGCGGGTGACTTGCCCTGCCCGTGGCAGCTTTTTTTGCCCTGCCCACAGTGGCTCTGCCCTGCCCACGGCAGCTTGCTCTTTCTCAAGGTGGTCTGCCCGCTTTGGAGAGGTCCCCGGGAACCGAACCTGGGGCCTCCCATGTGGTGAACCAGCGCCCTATCCACTGGGCTACAGCCGGCCCCCCAGAGCATATAATTCTGATATGACTTTACATTTATTAGAGTATTCCAAATGTTATATTGCTGGCTATCCCTGGTATAAATACAATTGATGAGTCAAAGAATAGAAATTTCCCCAAACTTATCAACTAGAGTCAAAATAGAATCCTCTCATTAAATTAATATCACTCTCTCTAAATATATATATATGTATTTGAATATATATGTGTATTTTATATTTATATGAATATATGTATTGGTGTGTCTGTGTAGATGTATGCATTTTTTTCCTGAAAATATCATATCTCAAACCTTTCAAAAATCTGCTATCTTTGTAAAATCTATTATCTTCTTAAAATCTCCTAAGCTTATTTAATTTTCTAAATAGAGCACAAAACTCAAATTAGCATTTAATGTCTAGACTCTCCAATTTGTCTTATCACCTACCACTCCCACAGGTGTATTCTGTATTCCAATTGAAGAAACTCACTCACTGCTCTTACCCACTCATCACAGAGGGACATTTGGGTTGTTTCTAGTTTGGGATGATTATGAATGAAGTTGTTACAAACATTTGTGTACAGTTTTTTGTTGATCATAAGTGAGATTGCTGTGACATTTGTAAGTGTATGTTTTACTTTATGAAAAACATCAAACTGTTTTCCAGAATGATAGTAGCATTTACTTTCCCACAATCAATATAGGAGAATTCTAGTTGCTCCAAGTTCTTAGCAGCCTTTGGTATTGCCACTGTTTTTGGAATTTAGCCTTTCTAATGTGTGTAATGGTATATTAGCGGTTTTATTTTGCATTTCCCTAATAATGATGTTAGGCATCTTTTCATGTGTTAACTGCCATCCACATATCTTCTTTGGTGAAGTGTCTTTTAAAATATTTTGATAACATTTTTATTTTCCCATTGTGGCAGTTTGAGATTATTTTATGAATCCTCAAAAGAGAAACATTATGTTTGTAAACAAATCTATTCCTCTGAGTGTGATACCCTTTGATTATATTAAATTCAGTTGAAGGACCCTTGATTAAGTTTACTTGATAATATCAATTTAGGGCTTTTGATTGGGCTATGTCAGAGGGTGTGACTCGGGTTGAGTACACAAGAAGACACACAGGAAGAGAGACAGCTCTGTCATTTTTTATCCTGGGGACCCAGAAAGAGAGAGATTCATCTGAAAGTTTGCAGCTGACCTTGAGAAAAGACCAGAACAGCTGAAACTGATAGAGAAAGCCCAGAAAGAAATGAGCCCTATGCTAAGAGAGAGAAGACTGGAAGCCCAGAGGGGAAGGAGAGACCAGGCAGAGATCAGTGACCATATTTCTTCAATACATGGCAACTTACTTTGGTGAGAAAGCAACCTTGAGTTGGACTTTTTATGACCTAATAAATGTAAGCTTTTACCCCAAATAAATATCCTTTATAAAAGCAACAGACTTCTGGTACTTTGCATTGGCACCCTTTGGTGGACCAATACATTCATATTATTCAATTTTGATATTTCTTTATATATTTTTGATTGAAGCCCTTTGTTAGATACATGACTTGAAGTTTCTCACATACCGTACTATGGCTTGTCTTCTCATATACTTTATGATATCCTTAGTAGAGCAAATATTTAAAATTTTCACAAAGTTGAACAGTCTTTCAAGGATAATAGATGGAGTTTCTTCTATGCACTCTTCTAAGCATTTTTTTTTGTTTTGTTTTATGTTTAACTTTTAATTCTATTTTCCATTTTCTGTAAATTTTGGTATAAACTGGAGGGATAGAGCTATAGATCAAGGTTCATATTTTTGAATGTCCAGTTGTTCCAGCAGCATTTCTTGAAAAGACTTCCTATCTCCATTAATTGCCTTTGCACCACTGTAAAAAATCAATTAGTCATATTTGTATGGGCTATTTTATTACTATTTATTCTGTTCCAGTGGTATATGTATCTTCTGCACTGTCATGATTGCTGCATGTTTTGTGTGGCTTAAAATCAGTGCGTGTTCTCCAACTTTGGCCTTCATTTTCAAAATTGTTTTGCCTCTTCTAATTCTTTTCCTTTACATATAAATTTTATAATCAGTTTGTCTGTATGTACATAGAATCCAGCAAGGATATAGATTGGATTTGGGTTGAATCTGAGAATCTGTTTGGAGATAATTGCATCTTTTTAAAAATTAAAGACATTGTAGGATTACAGAAAAATCATGCAGAAAATACAGAAATCCCATACACCTCCTGTCACAGTTTGGCAGTTTGATGTAATTATGAGTTCCAAAAACAGATATTGGACTATGCTTGTAAACTGGTCTGCTAATTTGGGCATGATTACGTTATGATTAGGGCGTTAACTGGGCCATGTTAGTATGGCGTTAAGCCCCACCCCTTGGTAGGTGGGGAATAAAATATAAAAGGCATGGCAAAGAGCAGTTTGAAGCAGTTTTGACGTTGGAGTTCTGGTGAGGAAGGAGAGAAGGCTCCAGGATAGAGACGAGCCATTCACCTGAGAGCTCACAGCTGGCCTTGTGGAGAGAAGCAAAGCCTAGAAAGCCTTATAGTCTACAGCTGACCTTGTGGAGGGAACAGAGACGCTGAGCCTGGAGAGAAACGTAGCTCCGGGAAAAGAGGAACCCAAGAGGCCTGAACCCTGGCAAACATCGGCAGCTGCCTTGCTCCAACATGGGGCAACAAACAGACTTTGGTGAGGGAAGAAACTTACGCTTTATGGCCTGGTAACTGTGGATTTCTACCCCAAATAAATACCCTTTATAAAGACCAACCGATTTCTGGCATTTTGCATCAGGACCCCTTTGGCTGACTAATACACCCCCCCAATACATACTATTTTTCCTATTATTAACACTTTGATTTAGTGTGATACCTTTGTTACAATTGATAAAACTATTATTTAGAATTATACTGTTAACTATAGACTATAGTTTACATTGTTTTCATTGTTTTCAATGTTTCAACAGGCCTATGGGTTGTCTTTTTTAACATTTTTATTCTAGTAACATATATATAACTTGAAATTTCCCTTTTTAAACACATTCAAATATATAACTCATTGGTATTAATTACATTCACAATGTTTTGCTACCATCACCACCATCCATTACCAAAACATTTATATCACCACAAACAGAAAATCTGTACAATGTGCATTAGAGAAGAATGTATATTCTGCTGCAGTTGGGTGAAGTGTTCTATATACATCATTTAGGTCTAGTTGGTTTAGGTATCATTTAAGGCTTCTATTTCCTTTCTGATCTTCTGCCCATATATTCTATTCGTTATTGAAAGTGCTATGTTGACATTTCCTACTATTAATGTAGAACCCTTTATGTCTCCCCTCAAATCTGTCGATATTTCATATATTTTGGGGCTCTGCTGTTAGGTGCACATATATTTATAATTGTTATGACTTCTTATTGAATTGACCTCTTTATAAGTATAAAATGACCTTCTTTTGTCCCCATAACAGTTTTTGATTTAAAGTCTATTTTATATGATATTTTCATAGCCACCTCACTTCTCTTTTGGTTACTATTTGCTTGTGGATTAAATTTAAGACAAATATATGTGATGAGAATTATTATTATAATTTTTAATTTACAGAATTAGACAAGAAAGCTGCATGAGATTCCCAAGATCAAGCACTTAATATATTACAGAACTTTTCTTTAACTTGTCATTTTGTTCCAAATACCCATCTCATAGCTGGGACTACACCTTTGACTTCAGGGGCGGACTTAAAACTTTCACTTAGTTAATCTTAGCATAACAGTCAACAAGATACTTTCTGGGAACTTTTTCCAAGACTGTGGAAAATGAGATATGAGATTTTTTCTGCTAAACTTGATAGGCTGTGAGTAGCCATCTTTGTATCATTTAGAAAATTGAAATTAAGCCAATATTGAGGAAAATAGAACAAAGCAAATAATAAAAGATGGGTCCTGATTATGATGTTTAGGCCCCTGAAGCAAGCCGTACTTGAAACCATAGATTGTTCAGTTACATGAGATGATCATTTTGTTTTTGGTCCTTCGATCATTATAGTGGAATATTATATATTTATATGTGCATATTATCACCATAGCTGAAATTTCAGATTTGGAGCATATGACCAACCAGGAATGTTCCCACTACAAAATTTTGTGTCTCTATAAAAGTCAATTAACTAATGACCACATTTATATATATATTACATGAAAAGACGGAATATATGTTTAAATGGTCATGTTGGTTAATGTACTGAAAAAGTTGGGCACAGAAATAGTGTCTTCCCTTTGCATGTGTGATAATTTAAAAATAGTCTGGAAACATTTTTCCTTCCTCAATTTATACTGTTAGTCCTTTTTAAACAAAAGGTTAATCATACATGAGAATTGCAAAATAGAGATCTCAAATATTACTTGAATTTAATAAATCATTTATCACTGTTGGGAAACAATCTTTGTGTGTGTCAAAACTTTGAGCTGAACCAAAGATCTACTAAGGTATAGTGGTGGGCTTTTTAAGGATCATGGAAAGTGTGTCTACTATCAGATTTTGGTTGACTTTTACTTTTCCCTAAGCCTGAGCTTTAGAGGCATATTGGAAGATTTTTTTTTTCCAGTCAAGCCCAGGATTGTTCATAGTAAGCCATTTACTGATTACTATTAATTCTTCTAGAAATCTTAAGAATGAGGGAGTAAAATTACTTGGCAAGTGTTCTACTCTCAAGAATACCATTTAAATATTTTATCTATATCTCACTAAAGGAAAAATAACAAGGATATTGGTGCACATGCAAATATGTACACGTTTGCATATTTTGGTATTTCACTTCCCTAATTGATATTTTGAGCTGAATTATCTGGTTTTGTTACTTGGCTGACCCAAATTTGTTGCACAATCCTAATTTGTTTTCTTAGACAATGTTTAAATTATGCTGTAGTAACGTTCAATTGATTACAATGCTGAGCTCACAGGATAGGATTAATAAATACATACTCAATTGAATACTATCTGTATAGCCCACTGAGGGTATATGATCTAAATTTTATGAAGTTCGCTAGGAGAGAGGCATGAGTAATCCCTCAACTACACAGAAATCAGCAGACTAAAGCCTGCATCAGGAGAAATACAACCCTTGCTTGTTTTTGTAAAGTTTTACTGGAACACAGCCAGGCCTATTCATTTACATACAGTCTATGGCTACCTTTGCATAGCTGAGTAGTTGCAACAGAGACCATATGGCCCATAAAGCCAAAAATATTTACTATGTGGCACATTACAGAAAAAGTTTTCTGTGTCCTGCCTCAATATAATAATTTTCATATTGTCCATCATAGTGAAAATGTAACTTTGATCTTTGTCCATATAAATTTAATCCTTAAAAGATCAAGACATAAGGACTAAGATGTTAGTGATGGAGTATAACAATAGCATGCATTTTTTCATATTTTACTTTATGCAATTAGATAACATTTTAAATAACACACTTTAAATAATCAATATAGAGATTCAAAAGCAAGGAGAGCAATCAGCACAAAGAAACCAGGAAATTTTAACTTAAAATTTTATTACAATTTAGAGTTCTGGCTTTATTCATATTAAAGTATTAAAATAGTTTTACCTAGTGAGTAGGACAGGATATAAACTTTTTAAATGTAAGCATGTATGTGTTTTAGCTAAGTATAAAAAAAATATTTCAGTATTTAGAACATACGTAGCAATGGAATGAGCCCCATAAGCTAGTGATTTCTTTGTGGCTAAGGTTATCCAAGCCCAGGCTAGACTCAAAGAGACTATCATAGAGGAGACTGACCACAGTAAAGAGGAATCCCAAGGCTCCTATAAATTGAGATTCTGTAACTTGGATGATAATAATTGGGTAAAAAAAAAACTGTGCACGTGTGCATGTATGCACAGGCACATCAGAGTATGTCCTAGACATCTCCTTTTTAATCCTACTGGTATTTACCAAACAACTTTTCTAGGCTAATATAATTGCTATGGGAGATACAGAGAATAATAACATATGGATTCTGCCCTCAAGGAGCTTAGATTCAGTTTCAAATGTTCAGAGGAGGAATTGTTAGTATATTCAGGAAGATGAAGTATGAGGCAACAAAATATATGTAAATAAATAAATATAAATCTTCAAAAGAGTTATAATTTATACAGAAAGAAAAAGATATGCTTTCAGAAGGAAAAAACTCAACTAGCTTAAATGAAATCAAAGGAGATTAAAATCAACAATAAAAGACATCCAGAAATCTATCATGTAGATGTTCTTCAGTTCTATTTATTTTACCCAATTATCATCATCCAAGTTATAGAATCTCAGTTTATAGGAACCTTGGGAATGCTCTTTACCATGGTCAATCTCCTCTATAATAGTCTTTTTTATTTATATATAAAATTAATATTCTTTTTAGCATGATTTTAACGGCTATATACTATGTCTTTTAACAGTTGAATCAAAATTTACTTAACTAATCCTCAGTATTTCATATTTGCATTAAGGTGGTTAAAGAGAAGGATAATATAAATAAATTTGTTTTTCCCAAAGACAAATCCAATATTTGGACTGAGACCATCCTATATAAGTTTTGCAATAACAAAGAACAAGTGACAATAGTTTTTTTTTTTTTTTTTAGTTACTAATCTTGCTTTATGATCTTCTTTGGAGGATTTGCCTGTTGAGTGAGACTAAAGTGAAAGATTAGGAAGAGGAGCAATGGATAGATGTACGTTAGCTTGGTTTACCAAGTATGTCATATTATGGTAGACATTACCATAGAGAGAGAGTCTACCAAATGTTATTTTAGAAAGCCTTTGTTATGAGGTTGTGATAGGATTCAGTTGTTTTTTTTAACCATGGGTGCTAGGAGACATAGAAGATCCCTTTATTATCCACACTTGCCTACATTGTTTATGGATAATGAGGGGATTACTTGCTTTTACCTTTTCTTTTGCTATTAATATTATGTTTGCCTGAAGAGAAAGGAGGTGAGTTGTCCAAACTTTTCTCCTAAGTCCCATTACTAGCCTGCTAGCTTTCCTTTCCCTTTTGTACTCTTCTGAGAAGATTTCATATCCTGTCTACTGGGAGAATAATATCTTTGGAAAGAGTATTTTATCTATATTTTGTAGAAAGGAATAAAACTGGGAATGTGTTTTTCTGAAGCTATTGCTTAAAATACATATCCATACCTTAATGGAGAATTGATATAAACAGAAAAAATGATTTGAGATTGATATGTTTTTAAAAACATGGTTGCCATGAAAAGAAGAAAACTCACAGTTTAAAAAATTTACTACACATTTTTTATTGAATCCATCTCAGCAGCACTTTCATGTTCTTTAATCTCTTTTCCTTTCTTTTTTATCACTTGGTTTTTGAAAACTTAATTCTCTGTGCTGTACTTTGGGCAGTAAAAAGTATATCCAGAATGAAAAAAAAATTCTTAAATTTGGCTTTTTATTAGAGCAAAGATCCTTGAAGGGAACATGAGAGAAACAAACCTTGTAAGATTGATGGGGAAAGAGAAAGAGGGGAAGTTGAAGAAACAAAAGTGCTAATAACAAGGTTTTGTTTGGTCCCAAGCTACAAAGCTTTCTACAGGGCCAAGCACAAATGCTTCCTCCTCTTGTTCTACATCAGTCTTCTCTTAATCATACTGTTGGTCATTAGCAGTTATAAAGATATTTTTTATCATTAGAGACACAGCATCAATTTAGGATTGAAATTTCAGATCAGTTTTCCCAAATTCTAAAAAAATGCTCTTTATGCATGGCTTCTTTTAGTACATTAATAACATGTGTTGGGAAAATATAAATAAAAACAAAATCTTCTCCCAACCCAGAAAACCTTTCCTCAAAGGTGAAAGAGAAAGAAAAACAATTGTATTATTTAATAAGCATTAAATCAAAATGTGATGAATCACAGCCCATCCACTAAAGAGACTGAAAAGAAAGAAAGAATTATCACCCTTTTATATAGCCAGGCAGATACTACATAAATGTTTTCAAGATAACTAGTGTTCAGGTAAGAGGACTTGATAGAACCATTTTTCACACATAGGTCATTTTAAATTCAGATGGTAATAGAGTGGCCTTTGTGTTTATTAATTGCCTCTATCAGAAGGAATAATCATCTCTAATGCAGGTAAGGAGTTAAAATTTGGAGCCAAATCCATAAGTTAAACACCCATAGAAATGGGAAGATAAGGCTGGTATCTTCCTTGATGTTTAAATTTCTGAGACATGGCTTCCTGGTCCTTAAGAAAGACATTCCTGGGTTGTAAAGATGGCAAGAGGTTTATTTCAATTTCAAAAAGATTTACATATATTTCAAAAGGGCAAAGAAAGAACACACTATTACAGATTTTCTAAAGGAAATGCTCAAAGAAAAGGAAAGGGGAAATTTTTGTTTCATTTTCTTTTCTTTTTTCATCAGGAAAATTTTTTTTTCTTTTCAATGTCTATTTACACTTTCACATGCAATTTAATGTGTTTTCTGGTATAACTCACCAAAGTCAGTTTTTTATTTAGTCAATTGTTTGTTTAAGAAGTAAATTGGTGATTGTGATGGCTAGGCTAATGTGTCAACTCTGCCAGATAATGGTGCCCAGTTGTTTGGTCAAGCAAACACTGGGCTAATTGTAATATAAGGACATTTCAAGGACTTTAATCATCAGTGAGTTGATTGCATAGATGGCTAGTTATATCTACAATCTACTAAGGACATTGCTATCAGCAATGAGTGATGTCTCATCCAATCAGTTGAAGGCCTTAAAAGGAGAAGTGATTTCAGCATTCAGAGAGAATTTCCATCTCTACTTCAGATAGCCAGAGTCTCGGGTACTCAAGGAGACTTCATCAGAATCCCTGGCTTGCAGCCTGCCCTACGGAATTTGAACTTGTGTATCCCCACGGTCACGTGAGATAATTTTATAAAATCTCATACTATTTACAGATATCTCCTATTGGTTCTGTTTCCCTTGAGAACCCTGACTAATACAGTAATTATTTCAATAAATTTCATAGGGCAGACCTGCCCAGTCATTGTCAGCTAAGTATCATCATGAATGTGTTTAGTGAACTATATCAGATAAGAAAGTCATGGCCAAAGTTGGCTTTATTTCAGGTATGACTTTGTAGTTTCATTGTGAATTATCCTTCCTAGAATAAATCAGTGATAGTATGAATTATTCAGTAAATTATCCTATCTACATGTTAACAGTTTGCAATTTCTTTCCTAAGCTAGCACATACTAGGTCGATTCTGAAAAGCACTCCCCATTCCATGTGTCTGCAGTGCTCCACTCCAGTCACTGTGCACTGTTGGTGGCTCTGCAAAACCAGCAGTGACTTACTCATGCTGATCTGCTTCATCTAACCCATGATCCAAACTTTTGTCTTTAATTTTTGATGATTGCATCCCAATTGGATAGATCGGATCAGACTTTTAGGACCTCTACTTCAGTTGTGTGATAAGCATAGTGTCCATGTGGTAGATTTGATTTCCTTATTAAGCACATAAATAATAATTATTATTGGGCTAGTGGCTGGAGCAGACAGTGTAACTTTAAGTTTTCTGAAGTTGGATTCAGATTTGAAGTCGTCCTTTGCTCATTAAGGCGACGCAATATTGGGCAAGTCATTAACCACTCCAACACTTGGAGCCTCATGTAAAAATTGCAGGTAATAATAACTGAATTGTATAGTTTCTGTGAGGAGTAAATAAGATAGTGTCATTAAATCACATAATCTACAGTGGCTCAATGCATGATTGCTCTCTCAAAGTCCTCTCTCAAAAGCGCCTCAAATCCAGCTCTTCATTATGGACAATAAAGCCAATTTCACAATAAGAACTCCAAGAAAATCAGTAAAACAAAGATTCATCACTTCAGGTTTTGCTCATCTTCATATCCTTTAATTTTAAATCCTTCTATATTTCATTTATTTCAAGACTCACAGCTGTTATCTTAGGTGGGACTGCAAAAAATTTTTAAAGCATCATAAAATTAAATTTGGAAATAGCTACAAATAGCACTTTGGCAAAGAGTGTTTCTTTTTTTCCTCATAAAAATTCATGCATACATATGGAGAGTGTTTCTTTTTCCTTAATCCTTTCCTTGTGTTAAATATCTTCAAGTAAACAGAAAAAAAATATGATTTCCATCCATCACTTCTAAGTATCTGAGAAATTGCAGGATATGACACTAACACTTAAGTCACACTTGAGATTATCATACAAAAATATAAAACCACATATATTATTATTAATAAGTCATAAATTGAAATAAATTTTGATCCTGTGAAGAGCAGTCGTATGTGTCAAAATGTGATATTTAAAAGTGAAAAAAAAATATGTAGAGCAAGCCCTGGAGAACCCCTCAGAACCAAAAAAAAACAAAAACAAAAATAAAAAAAAATTCCCTATTCTAGCTTGAGTTTACTCTTAAAACCTTTTTTTTTTTTTTAAAGATTTATCCACTTTATTACAT
>PVKH010039029.1:0-11238 GCA_004027955.1 Chaetophractus vellerosus | reverse complement strand
CTCAAGATTGGAAAGATTTGGATAGTGAAAATTGAGGAATGTGATAGATAAAGGGGGAAAAAAAACTTAAAGACCCAAAGTAAGCAGTAGACAGCCAGTTTGGTAAGAGTGAACAGATCAATTTGAGTAAAAAGGATTATAGGGAAGGTATTTGGAGATTTATATTTGGCTAGTTCAGATTAAGAAGTCTGAACCTGATCCTTCAGGAAACAAGTTTCTAAATGGAAAATGACATTTGAGAGAAACAAATCTGGAGGCAAAATACAGGATAAATTTCAGAGCTGGAGAGATTAGAGACAGAAAAATAATTAAGAAATTCTATCGCAGTATACTTGTATTATTGTACTAAAGGTGTAAACTAGGTAACAAAAATGGAAACAAGGGGTTGTGTAGCAGTAAAGGCAGGACTTGTTAACTGATAAACTTAACTGATAAAGATGAACTTTATCTTCTCCTAAAAGATAACTATATTTATCTTTTATACTACTCAGTCATTCAGGCTTGAAATCTCACAATTTCCCTGGTCTCTCAGTCCCTGAGAGTTCTCTTTCCCAAGACATTTGGAGCTCTCCTCAATCTAGCCTCAACTGACTTCCCCACAAAAAAGGTTGTATTTACTAGTTGCCTAGACAGACCAGGAAATTCACAATCCTATATAAAAAAAAATTTTTTTTGAGGTCCCAGGGTGGGGGATTGAACCTGGGACCTTGTATGTAGGAAGCTGGTGCTCAACCACTGAGCCACATGGGCTTCCCTGAGTTGTTTTTTTCATTTGTTTTGTTTTTTAGGAGGCACCGGGAACCTAACCTGGGAACTCCCATGTGGGAAGCAGGCACTCAACTGCTTGAGCCATATCTGCTCCCCTCCTACAACTTTTTTCACGCTATTTCTTCTACCTTCAATGTCCTCTCTCCTATCTGCATACCCAAATTCTAGCCATTCTTCTCAGCTCAATGTCACCTCCTCCATAAACCTTCCCAGAAGCCCCAACTCAAAATAAGCATTGCCCTCCCCACAACACTCTCCATTTTTCTCTAACACACTTTTTTTTTTTACACCTTGGATTATGGTTGTTCCTTATCTTCTTTGATAAACTCTATACCCTTTATGGCAGACATAGCCAATTTATTTTTCTATTCCCCCTCCTTCTTTCAGGGGTTGTTAAAGATCCATATAAATATTATATGACAACATTATAGTACAAGGATTAAGAGCACAGACTGAAGCCAGATTGCTTGAGTTTGAATCTTAATTCTACCATTTATTGGCAATGTGACCTTGGGGAAGGTAAGTTTATTGTAAAATGAAGATAATAATGACAGGTACTTCATAAGGTGGTCAGAGAATTTGTAAAGAAAATTTATAAAGATCTTAAAACAATGTAAGCACCACAGAAGATATTAAATACATAAAAGCACTCTTTAGAGTGGGACAATATTGAATATTCTGTGATATTTCAGTAAAGCTTTATGATCTATAGGAAGCAAAATGCCAAAAGCAAGACCCTTCTCTAGGTACAAACAGCTATATACAAATTCTTCCTAAATCTTATTTATGCCATAAGGGTAAGCTGTGTCCTTTATAGTCTTCCTTCTATTAACAATGGTTCTGTTTTAGTTTGACATTTTAATATTATGGGAAAATTTTTAGTTCAGCTTTCTGTGGCAACAGTGACCTAATTGATCTCCTTACCTCCAGTCTTATCCATTTTAATCCATTTTCCACAAGGCTCAGAGAGTAGTCTTTCTAAAATGCAAACAATATTTTTCTACTGCCAGACACTCCCTCAATTCCGGCACTTTTGTATAAAGTTTAAACCCATCAACATCTCATATAAAATCTTCCTAATCTGGCCCCAGGCTAGTCTTCCATCGCCATCTTTCAACACTTTCTCTCCTCACCATAAAATTTAGTCACCTCGCCATACCTCGAAGCCTTTTTTTTTTTTTTTTCTTCAAATTTTGGTACCAGGGGCCGGGGATTGAACCCGGGACCTTGAATGTGGAAGCTGGCGCTCAACCACTGTGCCACATCAGCTTCCCTGAGTTGGTTTTCATTTGTTTGCTTGTTATTTGTTTTTTCAGGAGGCACCAGGAACCAAACCCAGGACCTCCCATGTGGGAGGCAGGAGCGTAACTGCTTGAGCCACATCCACTCCAAAGCCTTTTTATTTTATTAATTTTTTTAGTTTTTATATTTTTTCAAAGACTTTCTGTGTCATTCCCTTTGGCTACAATATCCCCTCCCTCTTCTTTTCTGTCCAGACTATTCCCATTTGTTTTGCCAAGACTGGCTCAAGCCTTCCCACCCTGGGCTGATTTTAGCACTCTTTCCCTGGGGGTTCCTAAAGCATCCCTGTAGACTTCACTCTGTACATTGCTATCATATTGTTCAACACACTAGCATAACTGCCTTTCTCTCTTCTGACTGCATTCCATAGGAGCAGAGATGATATCTCTAGCACCAAGCACAGTGCTTGGCCTATAGAAAGTATTTAAGAAATGATTATTGAGGCAGGTAGAAGACCACAGACCTGGAAGTAAAGCTCTGCCTTTTACTTACCTTGTGACTTTAGGCAAGTCACTAAATGCTAAATTCCCCACTCTGTATAAGGCAACTGTAAAAACAAATGATGTAATTTGGGTTTGGTACACAGTAGGTGCTCAATAAATTGTCCCAGTAAAGATTCTGCTCTTGCCTGTTTGCAATCCAGCTCTACCACTTACTCCCTGAATAAGTTTGAGCATATAAACTTATCCTCTCCTTGCCTCAGTTGCTCACATACCAAACACCTCACATTACTATTATGAGGATTAGTTAATATAGGTAAAATAATATTTAAAGGGTCCCTACACACAGTACTATTTGAATGCTTCTTATTGTTATTACAAGAACACTTCAGATCTAAGTAGATATGACTGGGAACCATAAATAATTTCTTCCTTCACTTAAGTCATTTAAACTTGAGTATTACCTAAATGCCTCAGATATCTTAGCAACTAAACAAGATGGTAACCGAAGAGGTTCAAAAAAAAACCAAAAAAAAAAAAACCACGAACAGATGATGTAAACAGAGCTCAAAATAAACATGAAATAATATATTATCATTAGTCTCAGTTTTTATAACTATTATAAAATATATGTTGGGTATTGATGTAAAATTTTTAATAAACAAGTTTTTCTACCCTTTGTGATTTAGGTGTTAACCACTTTTAGTGGAGAATAAAACCCCTCCGCTCATATTTTCAATTGTAGAATCACACACAAAACCTTAGAACTGTAAAAGATCCTATGATTTTTTTTACATAAGTAAACAAAGGTGGCTTTGGAATGGGCTTTTACAGTCTTAAAGAGCAGATCAGTGGGCGATAGGAATGGCAGGCAGAAAGGAAAACTACTTAATTTTAAAAATAGAAAGCCAGATAACTGCTGAAATGACAGCGTCTTCGTTCCTGCTCTTCCTCACCACCAAATGTCCTTCACAATTTTTGAAGTGTCACGTCACCATCATTAAAAATGCTATTCAACAGCAAAGATCTGAAGGTCGGGAAAAATGTACTGAAATGGACCAAAATCTGGAGGAATCCATTTCGTTTTCTCTCTATAGTCCAATCTTAGCTTGGTGAATTTCCAGAGAAAAGTTACATTTTCCTGCGGGCAGAAACAGCAGGTCTAAGTAAAAGGCGAGTGGGAAAGTAACTGAGTTCACCTCTATTATTAAGAACCAAAAATCTTTTAAGTGTTTGAAAGATAATCTTTATACTAGTACAAAAAAGGATATCTGCCCAAATCCATTACTTACGCTTGAAACTAAAGCCAAATGTTTTCGTTTTTAAGAGATGTCTGATGAAAAGTCAATTCAACTCAACGGAGAAAGAGCTCTATTAAATAGCCTCTCCCTCTCGCTCACATCACAAATGGCGACAGAGGCTTAAGATTTAACGTCCAGATACCGAAGCCACATCTCTCAATCACGGGGCTCCAGATGGATACCGTCCCGCAGAGGATGAGCGGCTGCTAATCCTCAGACGTACAACTGGGGTTACCCGGAGGCCAGGACCCAGCGAGAACCCAGCCCTTCCGCACCAAGCCTCCCGCCTAGTCTCCGCGCGTGACCTCCAAGGACTAGAGCCGCGCGGGGCGAGGAGGCTCCTCGGCCTTTGGGATAAGTCCGTAAGGTTACTCACGAGAGGGGTCCGGCGTCCTCCGCCCTCCGCCTGCGCTCCCTTAGGAACAAGCACCTAAGCGTTGGCAGCGTGGGAGCAGGAGCTGAGACTACTCCTAGTGCCAGTAACCGCCCAGGCGCAGCAGGCGACTTCACAACATCACTCAGCGACCTCGGCTCTGCGGCAACGCCCGGTCAATAGCAGCCCCCACACAATTGGGGAAGCGCAGAAGAGACCCACTGTCCCAGCAGCCTCCATGGCCGCAGCGCACGACCTGCTGGGAGTTGTAGTTTCCTTTGCAGCCCGCCCCTCACCCCCGGAGTCATTTCGGGTCCGCCCCGCCCCGTCAGTACGCGACTCTGGGGCAGGAGGCGGGGCTACGACCTGGGGTCGGGTGGGGCGAAGCCGGTGCCCGCGGGTTGCTTGCAGCTGGGGCAGTTTTAGGCAGACAGGCCAAGTCCCAGTCGCGCTGCGCTCCAATGCCCCGCGGCCCATGCACGGAGCGGGCCTAGCGCGCTCCCCTCGCCCCTGCGGGCTGGGCTCCCGGGCCCGCCGGCCGCCTGAGAGGAGTCGCTGGCCGTGGTCGCCGCCAGGGTAATGAGGGGGAGACCGGGGAGGGGAAGGTCTGGGGACCAGTCGGGGACCGAGGGAGTCCCGGGAAGTTCGAGGCCCGCATTTGCTACCCCGCCTCGAGTCGGGCTCCGCGTTGCGAGTGGCCCCTGCGCCCCCCACAGCTCCGGCTCTGCCTGGAGCCCTGGGCCGCCCGTCCCCAACCCCCACCCGGGGACGGTGGCACCTGCGTGCCTGGTGGGAGGTGCCTGCGGGGTGGGCCGAGCCAGGTGCGCCGGGCGGAACCGCTGTGGTGCCCTCTACCCACAGCGATAACCTTTGGCCTCGCTCTAAATAAAGCAGAAAACACCCTCTGGCTCTGGCTCTGGCTCTGGCTCTGTATCTCAGGCCACCTTCTGCGAGTTGGCTAGAAAGTTCCCCAAAAGCTGGACCAGGAGGGAACCTTTTACAAAATTAAATGCTGTCCTCGGTGTTTAAGTTCAGCACTGTGTTTTCCCCGCGGGGGTTTATTGTGTTAAGTACCTTTTCCTCAAAACATGATCTGGTTTTGTGGCACAGCGCCTACCTAACATAGTGCCTGACACACAGTAGGCGCTCAGTAAGTCTTTGTAGAAAGGATGAATCACGATACCAAATTTGGAAAATTCTATCTAGTTGTGTGTTGTTATACTTTTTGTTAAGATCTTATGGGTTTCCAAGATCTCTTTGAAAATTACAGTAATTTAAAAGCTCAACAAAGAGACTTAAGTTCTTTTGCGTTCCCTTTAACAGTGGCCTCTGTTGGATGTTTAAATGAGCTCAAAACCCGACTTCTGCAAATAGATGCACACTTTGCTCTCCACAGAAATTAACCTTTTAGATTAAAGCCTAGGGACGAACCATTATATTATGGAACAAATTAAAATGGCACAATAGCTTTATAATTAGCTTTTTAGATACAAGTACAAGGGACAACGCTGATGTATTCATGAATACATTTAGAAATACAGGTCTCTTATGTATGTTTTTTTTTAAAAAAAAAGGGTTTATATTCATACCTAGTGCAAGAGGATGCAGGAGAAAAATGGCAGCACCCCTTTCCCCTCTCCCCCAGCTATTTTCTAGGGACAGCTGCTGCCCTGACCTCAACATGTCTTGTGAAATTATTCTTTAATACTCTGGCATATGTAAGGCAAAAACCTCTGGGATTAAACCACCCCAAGGGGAGGGGAAAAGACTCAGATCATGTCTATTTCTTCTTATAAAATTGTTTTTGTTTAAGAAAGAACTTACAAATATTAAGTGAAAAAAGCAGGATACAAAACTGGGGTCACCAGAAAATTCAGTTAGTCATAACATCCTTAACCTTTTTGTTTGTGGGAAAGTAAGCTACAAGAGGGTAGGGCCTTGTCTGTCCTTATCACCTGTGGGTGCACAGTGCCTAGCAACTCAGTAAACACTTTTGGAATGAATATTTGGCTGTTACAGATAATGATGTAATGGCTTTCTATGTGTGTATGGTTTCTTCATTTATTCATTTCCTTAGAATAGATTACTAGAAGTGCACATTTTACTGGGTCAAAAGGTATGAACATTTCGATGGTTATTGAAACATTACCAACTTGAATTCCAAATAAGCCTTACCATTTTGCACCCCCACCAGTAATAGATGAGTGTTCCTTTCACAACATCATCTCAAGCTCTTATAGTTATACAATGTTTGGTAGATTTCAAATGAAGTATCTCATTTGATCTCAAACACCTTGGAAGGTGAACAGTAACGGCATTGCTCTTCTTTTCCCCCTTTGGTAGCACAGCAAACTCCAGTGCCTTAAACTGATGGTAATAATGGCACTTGACAAAATAGTCATAGCCTTTCAGGTTCCTCATCTTCCCATTTTCTACCTTTAGTTTGTAGTGAATAACCTAAATAAATTCACATCTTTCCTCAGCAATAAAGTTGGATATTACTCTGTAATTAGTATATATGGTTTACAGAATTTTTTTTTCTTATTCATTTTGCTCAGATACTGACAGATGCTTTGATCAAATCTGGGGAGTTTATTAAAATGAAAATAATGAAGCACGATTTAAATGAAAGAGATGATACTGGTTAGGTGTGAGGAAACATCCAGAGTGGGCAAATTTAGAACATTGTCCCCTTTTTCGTTAGGAAATTTCTGGAAACCTTTGGTGGTTCTTTTAGATCTCCTTGAATGTACAGAAATTACTATTTTAAACCTGGGAATCTGTTGTGGAATCTTCATAAACTATTGCGATTAATACTCTGTCAGAGAAAGTTGGAAAGGAGTTATTTGCACGATAATCTGTGCAAGTTTTTGATCTCTGTCAACAAATTCCAAGAATAGAACTGATAACTTAAAATCATAAGGTGAAAAATTTTCAACCTACAGAAAATATTTCCACGTGAAAACTGAAAAAAATTGTGTTTCTCTTTTTTACATGATACGGCAAGAAGAAAAATTCCTACTCTGTTACTAATCCAGATTCTTTTCCAAATTTGCTGGTCAGAATCCCCAGATGTTTTAATAGGCAACTAATTGGGTCAGGAAGCCTTGGAAGTTCTTGAAGTTTACTTATAAGAGGAACCATTGGAAATTCTTGGGGTTTAATTATATCATTTGTGGAACATTTATGTGCAGAGGAGGTCCAACACTGCTCTTCTACCTTGCTTTCATGTTTGACTAGGATTCTTTAAAAAAGCAGTACAGAAAAGATGGGTAGGAGAGATGCATTACTGAGTATAAGGAGTACACTCAGTATTTTGAGTATATTGTATATTAAGACTTTGGAGACATTCAGAATCTCCCTGCAACTTCACTTTATTTTTCTGTTGTGATATGAGATTCCAAATAGTGTTTGGTAAACAGAAATGCTCTTTAAGGAATGGAATGTCTCTAACCCTTAGGCCAAGAAATACCTGCCTAAATATTGGGTGGATTTAAGGCACCTAGTTTTTCAAGGAAATGTTATGTAAATCTGAAAATTATTTTGCTTTTGTTTTTTCATTGTAGGATACTTCTACATCTTAAAGATAAAACAAAAATCTACTTTGGAATAGATGTTTTTTTGACATTTTCTGTGGACTAAAGCGATTCAATGTCTCTTTTGGTAAGTTCTTGTCAACATGGATCTAGTTTTGTACTATCACAGTAGTTAGATGTTAGTGCAGAGCTCTAACAAAAAGCATAATCTGATGAGATGTTCTTATGCTGAGTTGTTTTGACCAGAATGACTTTTGGAGTTGAGTTTTTGTCTCTTTCAAAGAGAGCTTCTTCTATACTTTTCTGATATACTCATTTTTCTATTCTTTTTATACCATACCCACTTTCATACATATGCTATACCTAGATATGCCTCCCCCATATGCCTTATCCTTTATATTGTTCAAAAAGCCCTTTTACAAATTTCCATCTGACAAAAACCAAGCAAAACAGTATTGAAAAAATAAGCCCCTTTACTTAAATACCAGACAAAAACATTTGAATGAATACACACTATGATGTATAGATGCCAACTTGCAAACCCATGGTGTCTACTTTAGAGTAAGTGGCCTTAGTACTTTCCTTTTGATTTATGTAGTATATAATACAATGTCTGAATAGGGAATTATATTAAGGCAATGTTCTTTTAAAACATGATGAGTGCATTTGTATGATGATTTGTGGTACAGTACTTTCATATATCTCTTTTGGTCTTCAAAATTGTGAGAGGTTGTCAGGGCAGGTGGTATTATCCTCATTTTGAGATTGACCCAAGACTCCAAAGAATTGGAGCCAGGGCACAAAAATATGTTTGTTGATCTACTCCACCAGTTGCCAAATCTGAGAGGCAGGACTATGAAGTTAGGACACTGTATTGTTATATGGGAAAAACATGTATTTGCTTTAAATGTTTAAAGTAGAACTTTACCACTTAATGGGGAGCTTTATGTATCTAGAATATACAGTGAGCTGAAGTACCTTATTCTCTAAAACAGGGATTAGCAAACATTTTCTGTAAAGGGCCAGATGGTATTGGCATACTATATGATCTCTGTCATAGACAATATATAAATAAATGACCATGACTCTGTTCCAGTAAACCTTTATTTACAAAAACAGGTGGTGGGTTGAATTTGGTTCATGGGCCATAGTTTGCCCACCCCTGTCCTAAGTTACTTAAGATTAACAATTCTCTGGCAATTTGTAAATTGGACAGGATGTGAAAAGTCATTCAGTTGTCTCATTTAATCGATAAGGATCCTACGATTCAGAGGGCTTCTTGACCAATCTGTCCAAATTTTGGGGAAAAAGATATCTTACTTAAAACCATTATTCAATAATTATGGATTTTGTGAAAAAATAGTAAAATATATTAACGGGTGATTTATTTAGCTTACCTTGTTAATAATTTTAATTTTAAATTATATTCTTCTTGCAATGATGAACTATTTTAGAATCATTTGAATCAAAATATTCACTTTTTTTCTTAAGATATTTGTACAACTGAGATAAAGTTGGTATTTTGACTTATGAAGGATTCTTCCCCCCCATTCAAGTTTTACTCTGTATTTGAGAGCTAAGAGATGGTGTCTTCAAAAGAGCAGCAAAAAATGAAATATTTTCCTTTAGATTCTTTATAAGGTATAACTTTTTCACTTGGCTGTTATAATGGATTGAAAATTACATACATAGCTTTCTTCTGGATGGATTTAAATCATTGTGCCATCTGAAAGGGATTAATGTGTAGATTATTCATGAGCTATTACCAGCATCTGATTGACACAATAAGCATATAAAAATATTTTGAAGGATAAAATATTACTATTTTATTATTTTTATAACCTGAACATGCTAACATTTTTTTTTAGGAGGGGACAGCTGTATACTTATAATACTACTGGTTTTAGTTTCCCTTTTACTTAGTAGTGATCACTTTTTTACACTGTAAAAATTTTAGATAAAGCTGATAATATGGATATCTACCAAGTTACTTTTTAAAATGTTTCCTGTCTAGCTGAAAATTGAAAACTTGGATCACAACACTTATTTTGAAAATAACTAGTCTATTTAAATTTTTAAAAATAAGTTAATTCTATTTTAAATTAACGTATCTTCCACACACAAAAAAAAGTGATGACATTTTACAGAGGAGAAAAACTCTTTTATATGCTTGAATTTATTGTGATGGTTTTGTCAGGGGTGTCTAAGACCACCCCCAGGTTCGATGATTCATTAAGAGGACTCATAGGACTCAGTATACAGTCATACTGACAGCTAAGATTTATTACAGTGAAAGGATACAAAGCAAAATCATTAAGGAGAAAAAGTGTGTGGGGCAAGGTCCAGAGGAAAGCAGGTGCAAACTTCCAAGAGTCCTCTCTCAGTGGAGTCACATAGGATGTGCTGCTTAATGGCTCCAGCAATGTGTTTTGACAATATGTATGAAATATTATCTCGCTGGGAAGCTCATTAGAGACTCAGTACCTAGGGTTTTCTTGGGGACTGGTCACATAGGCACCCTCTGCCTAGTACATACCAAAGTTTCAGACTTCCAGTTAAAAAGCATAAACCATATTGTTTGTACAAACTGTTTTAACTACAGTGAACTATTCTTATCTGCGAATGGTGGGAGCCCTCCTGAGGATCCAAGTTCCCAGATGCCAGCTGAGGGCCAACTTTGCAAACAGGCATCTCTCACTATACCAGTCTTAGGCTTGCAATGTTAACTTTCTTTTGCACAATAATATTAATCATTGTTGTGAAAAATGAAGAGTAAATGCTGCAAAAAATATATAAATACTGCAAATAATATATAAATTGCCTAACTGGTAGTTACTTTCAATATAAACAACAGGAATAAGAATCTTCAGATATTTCAAAAAAACGTTTTATTGTGAATTTTATTCAATCTAGACAAACCAATAGACACTTTGCAAAAGAATCAGTTCTACAACTATCTTGACATTGTTAGCTTCTTTTCTTCAGAGTGAGTAGTTTTACATAAAACAAAGGAAACATATACCAATTTATTGTGATAAATTGATAAGTATACAAGTTGTAGGCGTTCAACTTAAAATCATAAGAATGATTTAGGCTATTTGGGAGACCAGTTTGATTAGTGAGAAATTATGGCATATTTTAAAAGAAAGGGAGTTTGATTACTTTTAAGTAACTGACTACAAAGCCCTGTCAAGTAGACTTATTGATGGATTTATCTTAGAGACTCATTTGATATTTGTACTTTCAAATTCATATAAAAATGACTGTTCATGAAATGCTTGGAAATAATTCCTTAGAAAAGTCCCTTTCATATAATTTTTTTATATTTTTCTTTTGATACCCCTTTTCTTCCTAAATAGTATAAGGTAAGCTTCACCCCACTAATTGAAGATGTGATAAATCACATTAGGTATTACATTTCATTATTGACAATATAAAATAATAGAACCATGGGTTAAAATGCAGGAAAATATAAATTGTGAGAATAGAACTAGCCTCTTTCTTCTCATTTGTTTTGA
>PVKH010039028.1:0-11240 GCA_004027955.1 Chaetophractus vellerosus | reverse complement strand
TTTTTTTTGTTTAATTTTTTTATTTTATTATGCTTTTTGTTGTTGTTGGCTTTGTTTTGGGGGAGGTTTGGGGTTGCAGAGGGGTTGCAGCTATGGTAGGGGAGGATCACTCATCTGGGATGTTGGTGGTGGGGGATGTGGGGGTGCATGCCTCTATGGGATGTGAGTGTGTGAGTGTGGTCATAGGGTGTTTGTCTCAGTGGCTGGAGACACAGACAATAACCGATGGAATATTGAATTCTCATCCTTAGCAAGTCCTGCTACATTCTCTCATAAAGTGGTGAGATTCTCTAGAGTACATGGGCAGTGTCTAGCAAAGGAGGGCACACCAATGCACCAGGCCTTGATATTGATGCTTGTACTTATGAACCTTGTTCCTGTGAAATCGGAACTTGACTTAATAATATATATTGCCTAAGAGTTGCCTCCTGAGGGCCTCCTAGTTGCTCAAATGTAGCCTCTCTCTAAGCCAAACTCAGCATATAAATTCACGGCCTTCCCCTCAACATGGGACATAACTCCTGAGGATGTGACTCCCTTGGCACCGAGAAATTACCACCAAGTGCCAACAATGCATTTAGAGAAAGACCTAGACCAAAAGGGAAAATATTAAATGCAAACAGGTTTTTATGGCTAAGAGATTTTAAAGTGAGTTGAGAGGTCATTCAAGAGGTTACGTTTATGCACATCTCAGGGGGTTCTCAGTGTGCCACAGTAAACAGAGCCTTTCAGTTGGGGTGCTCCTGGGGCTCTAGAGACATCTAGGCACCATAGGCAGGGCAGACAACCCCAGGAAATCAGCACCCTGTCAGTGGGCCTTACCTTAGAATATATGGTAACCTATTTCTCCCAATGTATCAGAGTTAGACTCATTTATAATTTTCCTACACATGGTTCTTCTGCCCCTTTTATTTGAACCTATAATTAGCACTAAACCCGTTAAATATATGTCCCAGAGACTTAAATCTTCTGGCTGTTCATATGCCAGGTAAGCCCTGAACCTCAGCAGAGTTACAGTCAACACCTACTCTCCAGTTGATCAGACTCACCCAGGACAATTAGCAAAAGATGATGATGGACAACACCCATCATAAGAAGCAGAGAGTATCTGCAACTGCAAGCAAGACAGGTCCATTCATCTGCCCCATGGGAGCTAAACCCCCTCTCAATTAGAAGCAAAGTGGGCATCACCACCCCAAAAGCCTCAAAATAGAGGAGCAAACAAACATAAGGGGGGAATGCAACTATGGACTAAAGTAGACATTATTATTCTAGTAATGGAAGAACTTGTAGCATTGATTTAAAGACAATGGTCACCAGGGATTCTGAGGAAAGGGAGAGAATAGGTGTAACATGGGGTATTTTTGAGACATTGGAATCATTCCGTATGATATAGCAATGACAGTTACAAGCCATTATACATTTTGTCAAAACCAAAAAGAAAAGAAAAGAAAAGCATAGTCATATAAATTTGACCTCATTTTTCAGACTATTATGTCCCTATTTTAAATGCAAAAATTTTAACACCACCTAAGACTCCACCTGATATGAAAGCAAATATACCATGCTCGAGCCAAATTCAGTTGATTGTTCTTAGCCTGCTATCAAATTTCAAGACTGATTTCTAAAAAACGTGAATCTTTACTTAAATGTAGCTTATATTTATTAATCTAATTCTCTAAACTTCAATTTCAATCTGCAACATAGGTCTAACTATTAAGTCATAAAAATCAGAGAAGAAAATGGAGTAAAGTTATATAAACCAGAAATGTGTGTGTTTTTTTAAGCAACAGACTTGAGACCTAGCTCAATAAAATGAATTTGGAGGAAGTCACATATGGCGGCTCCCTGACAAATTCATATATGAGCCCATAAACTTGTTGAATGCATTGGCCATATTTTATGCATTTTGGTATTCATTTAGCCATTCACCCAACAAATATTATTAAGTGCCTACTACTGTGCCAGACAAAAGCCTAGGTGTTGGAGATACATCTCTGGCAGAAAAACAGACAATTAATTACAGTCTGGCAGAAAAGGCATAAAATTGAAAGAGTCTGATGTAGACTTTAATTGAAGAAGGAGCAAGAACACTTACCCTAAATTATGGGATTGGGAGATTATAGTCAAGAAATGCTTCCTGAGCAAGTGATACTCAAATTGAAATCTATAGTGCATATGTGAGTTGGCACAAATGAAGAGAAGAAGAAAGAATGTCCCAGTCAAGGTCTGGAGGCAAGAGAGAGTAGGGAGCATTTCAGGAATGGAAAGAAGTTTGATTAGGTTAGAGTTTAGTGTGAATGGACATCTCTGTGTAACACTTCACGGCATAGTACAAGACCATAGCCCACTTGGGGAGACACAATTTTTTACGTATTCAGAAACAAGGCAAGATTAGTACCTCAGGATCCATTAGCATTTCCAAAAGTATTATATGAATTGTTCCTGTGTGAGACATTTAATTGTAAAATGGAAACTGACAATTAATTCACAGTCACAACTGTTTCAAGTAATACTATGTCATAAATCCTTTAGTCAAGTAACAAACTATTAAGTGAACATGGAAAGTTCCAATAATCAAGAAAGGAAAGGTCTTTTTCTCCTCTAAAATCCAAAAACCCTATCTATGAAATGATAGTACAGAAATTTTTTTTAACTAAAACCTTTGCTTTTATTTATCTAAATGATGTAACCACATTCTGTAAAGTTTAATGAAAAACAAGACAAAATCATTTATTATTAAAATTGTCTTCCATTGAGCAAAACTCTAATTCTTCACTTTAAACTTTTCATTAAATATAAAAATTCAGCACTGTTGTCAAAATATTAAGTGAAAAGTATTTTCCTTTTAACTACTTTGATATATCTCCAAATATGAAATTACTTTCCATGCTATAGTAATATTAATTAGTCTGTAAGACAGCTATACAAATTAAAGCCTATTCTTTCTTAATGTCAAAAATGTCTTCTTCAAGTTTTTAAGTAAATAATTGAAAAATTCATGAAAAGGAGATGTTCACCTTGCTATAAATTCAGTTTAGAACGACTTAAAAAAAATCTCTTGAGTCTTTTTTCTAATCAAGATTAGAAAAACCATGATGAAGTAGTTAAGATAATTGATAGGTAAACATATATTTTCTAATATTTTGAGAAACTATCATTAAGTAATAAGATACCCTATAATACCATGTAACAAGAAAAATCCATTTAGGTCTTATTTGCAATTTACACTTCACTTAGATGGTTCAGAATCATAAAAGCATCCGTGGAGAGAGATTTAAAAATCATTATACTATAATATTTGTTTAATAGAAAATGATGGCTTAAATGTTACAATATGTGTCTTGAATATCTTCACATTAAATAGTAATTGAACAAAAAGCCCCCTGGTTCTGCTCAAGGGCAAGTCCCACAAAGCTCCTCATTATTGGAATTTCCAACTTGGAAGCCAAACTAAATAACAAGAAGTAATTTGCCAATTAGAACTTCCTGCTCTTTTCTCTTTATTCCTTAAACACCATTCAGAGGCTGAATCGGTCAAACACTTTTAGCTTCAAAACAGCAACTGAAAGGATTTAATTTGTGTCTCTCCAAGGTGAACCTGTCAAGAGGCAGCAGTGATGCATTCCATGTCCCCCTGCAACAATTTCCCTTAAAGACAGAGAAGTTGATTTCCACTCGGGCTGAATACGGAGTTTCCTTTTCTCATTTCCCATTATTTTATTTCAATTAATGACCTCCAAAATTTACACATGCGTAACTACTGGACCTGAGAATGTTGCATCAATGTGTGCCTGGAATCTGCAAATAACTTCAGACCAAACCTGTGTATATACTGGAAATAAAGCGTTTCACAGTTGCTTGATGCAGAGATGGAAACAAGGACCATGAACACTGTCTAAACCCAAATCGTGTGGACCAGAGAGGATCACAGTACTCTCTACTTTGCAGGCCTGAGCAAAAAAAAAAGGGCAAAAATAACCAGCACTTGGCAGCATTTGCATTTCTCACTTACATTTTCCTAACTGTAATCTGAGCTTGCACCTCCGCTTGTTATTCAAAACCTGTATAAAATTCCCAATGATTAACAGAATTTAGATGCAGCTTCGAAATTGCAGACACATTTACAGATTAGCACTAAATCAGTGCAATCTGTTCCTCTTTTCCAACCTAAGGAGACCTGACACGAGGTTCTAGATTTCCCCATCAAGACCCACTAGCACTAGAAAATGAGGCTTCACTTTGTTCATCATGGACCTGTGCATGACCCCAAAGGAATCTCTTACTTCTCTGAAGCCTTGGCCAGGAAAATTAGTTAAGCAAAACTCCTTTTCAAATGTTTCTTTTCAAAAGGTATCTGTAATCAGGGTTTGTTGTTGTTGTTGTTGTTGTTGTTTAATTCTTTTTGTTTGGGTTCTGTGCTTATATCCATTGAAAATGCAATAAATAGAGTATTTCTATTAAGGTATCTAAAAAGCAATTTTAAAGTGAGAATATGTTGCCTATATCAATGAATTGCTTGAAAAATTAACCAGGCTGAGAAAAGAAATAGTCAGGATCCTTGAGCTAAGTGGTCAGAAGAGGCTCATCCTTTTTACAGTTTGTTATGGTGGGGCTTCTTCACTTCCTAGGCAGTTTTAAATGGGTAGAAGTAGTATATATTAAAGTGAAAATAATATTGTAGGGAGAAAGCATCAGTAAATATAAAAAACTTGAGCTTAACTACCATTGTTTTACAATTACTGTTCTACTATGGGAATGTTGCCATTTAAATAAACTAGATCAACATTAATTTAGAGTCTAAAGAATTTAGAACTTTAACAAAGGCAGTCATTTAATTCCTAAACAACATAATACACCGTTTTCCAGATGAAAGAATTAAACTCACAGAAATGAGATCTAATGGCAATATTTATAAACAGTAAAGGAGGTCGATTTCACTTATATACATATGCGATTAATTCAAAGTGTTACTTAACATGCAAAAAAGGACAGCTTGTTCTTACTTTTGCAAAAGAACATCAAAATCAATTTGCCCAAAACAAATATCCATTCTACCATCCTGCCAGGTGTCCAAATTAGAAGCAGGAAAACTCTTGGATGTCTGTTCATCTGTCACCACTCACAGAATGTCACTTGAGTCTGTTCCCTGGTCTCCATTCACACTGTCCCTGCCCTGTGCCTGTTCCAGGCACTCATCACCTTCCTGCCACCAGTCTTCCTCAATTCTAATCCATCCTCCACACTGCTGCAATAATTCTATTTCTCATTTACAGCTTTGATCTTATCACTCCACAAGCTCCAGCAGTTCCTTATTGCCACCCTTTTGCACAGTATACAATGCCCTTTCACATTCTGGCCTTAATCTCTGGTCATTTTCTTCTGCTGCCTGCCTTGCACATACATTCTGGTGTGTAGCTGCACTAGCCTTCTCACCATTTCTCACCATTTCTCACCGTTTCTCACTCTCTTAGGAATCGTCTTTCCACTCATGCCCCTCCTCCTTCTTCAACAGGCATTATTTTTATGCATCTTCACTTCATCTCCTCTTTGAAGTCATCCATCCCTCAAGAACATAAAAGTTGAATCAATTGATCGCCCCTCCCCAACAGTTTATTATCACAGCACATTTTACTTTTTATCATATTTACCTCTCTGAAATACCCTCAATCTCAACTTCCATATAAACCCCTAAATTGCGCCTATTTATTTTTGTAGCCCCACTTTCTAGCAAAGTGCTTGTATACAGTAAGAATTTTGTAAATGTCTGTGGAATCTAATCACATTGATAATGAAGCCACAATAGATAATGATCAAGAACCATTTCAGAACAGCTTTCCTACTGAATCATTTGCTATCATGAAAAAATTTAATATATTTTAAATTTCAGCCAATAAATACTGAAATATATGGAAAACTACACTATTCATAAATGTCCATCAATGAATACTAATTGAGCCTAAAGAAGTGAACAACAGTACTAGGTACTGAGGTGATTTTATATAACATCAATAAAATATAATCTGACCATGGGAATTTATAGTCTAAAAGTTATGACATTGGCAACATACACAGTTCTGACTTCAAGCCATAAGGATAATATATGCTATGTCATTAAGGTTAGGAGTTGCTAAATATAAATGAGTCTATGAAACACAGCAAATCAGACATCTATATGGATGGTGAATTGAGGTCATCTTGAAATATGTATTTTACTTACAACTACCTGTATTTTACTTACAACTTCTTTCTTAAACAACTGGGATTTTTTAAATGGACATCATATATATGAAAAATGATGTAAAGCATATAATAGCTGGCTCTTCCACAGAATTAGATGTATGATACTATAGACACATATAAATGATCAAGAGGCCATTTCTAGTTCATATTTAATGAAAGTTTCTGGATTGAGAGTCTGCTGGAAATAATTTTATATGAGCATATAATGTGTATGTGTGTGTGTGTAGTCTCTGTTGTCTAATTTATCTAAGCTATTTCAAACAAATCAGCTGCTGTTATTTTGAGATACAGAAAGCAAACCCAAATATAGATCACTGCAATTCTATGAATGATCACAGTCTTATCTATCTTCTATTATTTCTCTAAAAGCTGTCTAGCCCCATAGTGATTCTTAAAAAGAGAATCTATTAGGCTTCTTAAGTTTCTAAAGTCTTTGGCAGTTCTGTCCTATCTGGTTAATCAAGTATTACCTCCTAAGGGTACTTCTGTGATGAGTAAAGACTGGGGTCATAATTTCTAGACTGTCAAGAAAATGGGAATTTATACATTGGATAAACCCCAGGGATATTACATAGCTAGAAGTTCTATTTCAGACTAGGGGGAAAAAGGAGAAATTTAGAGATGTGGTGAAAGGTTTCTTGCAACTATCTAATATATTTTAACAGCACATTTCAAAAATGATTATCATTAAAATAATCAACAGTGACGTAAGAAAATTGCATCTACAATGAAAGTGGGGTAAACAAATTTTTCTATGAGAATTAATAGTTAACATTTGGACCTTTACGTCTAGTGACAAATTTCAATACTGGAATATATTATGTATGGATTTATATTCTTTAGCATTCTGCCAGCTGAATGATCAATTTTAGATCTCAAGATGATCTACACACCAAATTATCATTGAATTTCTTGTTAAAGAAACTGTTTACCCTTGACATTATATTTCTTGATTGTTTTGAAGTAGTAGATTATGTCCTCTATTCATTTACTAATTTAATATTTCGAACCTAATTATCTCTGCATACAAAAAGAAACAATTGTTGGATATCAAATCCTGTTTTCTTGACTGGTTGGTTGAAAATTAATTAGAATTGACCTCAAAAAGAGAAATTTGAAATATTTTTAAAAGGTCTTTAACTTGACAAAAGCAATATCTAAGAATGTTGTAGATGTTAATATCATTTAGTAGTTCATAAAAATAATGTATTAGTTGTGGAACATTGCCAATGCTTTAAAATGTTTAATTTTATGTTATGTGACTTTCACCTCGATTAATAAATGTGTAAATGTTAATAGAGGTCATTTCTATCCCACTGAAATGTACCTACATATTAACAAATGCTTCAGTGAATGATTTCTTCCTAACTAAAATGACCCTTTTTCTCTTCTAAGACCACAAGAATTAGCTGGCATTCTCTTAATCAACTCTCCCATAATAATGTAACTGACATTAACCACAGAATAATCACAGAACAATTATTTTATGCCATTAGAGCTTTAGCGTTACATGTTTTACTAAAAGCCCTTGAGGGAGAAGTGATCTACGTAAGGCATATACAATTCCAATACCATGATTTTTAAAAAATTCTTGATTTTCCTGAAAAAAAAAAAAAGTTTAACTTCATTAACCCAGGAACAACATCTGAAATCCTTTAGTTAGTACAATTGGTTGCAAGAAGACTTTGAAGTTGTCCTTAGGAATCTTAGAAAAATTGGAAGTAAAATCTTACAAACTATTGGGTATAAGGAACCACTATTATCTTTTTTATTTTTCAACCATTCTAAATCTGGCTAATCTCTCACTGATTAATACAAATAGGATATTTTATCTTCCTAAGGATGCTTTGTATATATGACTAAATTTTATCTAATTACATCGGACAACATAGGCCTTGAATAAATGCTTAATATCTAGGAAATAAAGCTAACTTAGCCTGCATTAAAAGACATTCATTACAATGAATTTTCTATGCTGAGAAGTGTAAGAATCCTAAACTAGTTGCTAAACTTCCAATTAATTGAATGCTTGACTAGATCTAGTCCAGTATTCCCTAATGATGTTCCTAGGTAAAACATAGGTGGGTGTTCAGAAGAATTACAATTTCAAGTTTTCTGACTCTCAATATAAACAGGTAATTTTCAAGAGAAAACTTAACTTTCTAATTGAAAGGAAGTGACATTTGCCCTACAATAAAAGGGGGTGGGGAACTCTTTATTTATACTGTATTGATGTATGTCTGAAAAAAACCTTAATAATAAACCCATGAGAAGATCAATAACCTTTAATAATTATTGTAACAGATCAAGGCAGTAAAATTTAACTTAGAAGAATGTAAGTGAAGTTCAAAAACTATACTTGAATCCTGATGAGTTTTCATTAATATATTAAATATATTCAGGAAAAATTCAAACACAGCAACTATGAGAAGTAAAAGTACTCTGGACTTAGAAGTACTCAAGGCTATTTTGTTTTTTTTTTTCTTAAAAACTCTTCTCTCTTGATAACATTAAATGTAAAAGTAGCAGTATTCCCATGCTAGAAGTAAATACATTTAATTCTATAGAGTATAAAATTTCACTTTAAGTGGTGGTTAATTATGCCATTAAAATCTTTTTAAAATGACAAAAGAAAAACAAAACAAAACAAAACAAAACTAGATTAAAAGCAGTTCAAAGCTAGGTTCTAAGCCAAAGGGAAACATTTCAGAGAAGCGTTTACTGTTTTACTGTATTACTAATTACTTATATTATAAAATGTGTATGCCTCCAAAGAAAAACCACATATTTTCTTCTCAACAAAACATAGTGGTCACCAACGTACTCCTTGAGTGATTTTGAAGGCACAAATCATTTGAAAATACAACAAAAAGGAATTGATAGTGGTTCAATAGAATTTATAGGTATTTATTTATATTTATCACCCAAAAATTACTCAATTTCTACTGACTTTTGTGTGCTCATCATGGTTACAGGTTATAGGAAACTTATAAAAAGTTAAGAGCAAACCATAGTTACGACTCATTAAATTGCCCTAATGTGTACAAAACACCATACATACTTTCAGCTCAACTAATGTTTACTACAACCCTGAAAGGTCAGTGTGTTATGATGTCTCTTTTCAGATGAGGAATCTGAAACATGGAGTAAGGAGCTTGCCCAGTAGCACAGGCAGGGTTTGAGGAAGTCCTGCCTTATTCAGTACTACTGGCACATGAACCCTGCCTCTAAACAACTAGAAAGCAATATGTGTGGACAAATGAAAATTTAAAGCAGTAGCAATAAAATTATTTAAATTAATCTACTTACAAACTAGAAATATTCTAGGGATTTTGACTATCATAATTATAGTAAATTGAACCTCAGTTTAAATGTAAGTTTTTTGTCTGGGTGGCAATTAAAGACTGGCCAGGGAGATGATAGAATTTCTACACATGGGAATCTTTAAGAACACAAGACAAACAGAAACGATCATCTGTCTTACACAGCTTACGGGCAGTATTACCTAAGAGCATTTCTTGAGGTCCTTTGCCACGGGGGGACTCTCCCTACGATTCTATTAACCACAGGTACTTTCTGTGCCACAACCCCTCTCTCTCCTCCATCTCTTTCACTCACATACTCACACAAACATACACTTTTATTTTTCCCAAAGCCCAAGTGAAAAGGGGATTGCTGAAGAAGGCAGTTCTGAATAAAACAAGAAACTGTGGATCATGACTTTGGGGTGTGTTTATGGGGATCACACAGACTTAATGGAGATTTGACAGGACAGTTGTTCATCTGCACACTTAAGGCAGTTCCCTCATCAACAAAAACAAGAAAATAACACTAAACATGAGTGCAAAAGAAAACATTCTGTGTTGTGATAAATAAGTAGATGCAAACCAGCAATGGGAAACTGAAGTCATTAGCAGAAAATGAAAAAGCATCTTACCTGAGGAATTAAAATCCCATGGTATGTCAACTGAAACAAAGTATGCAGAAAGTCTTTCTCATATTTAATTTCATTTCCCCACTCTTGAGATTTCAATTAGGAGAAATCCTTGCTAACATTCAGATACTCTGTCTTTTTTCGTTAATGCCTAAGAGAGAGGGGCCTGGTAAATGTATCCTTAGCAAACAAAGGGAAAAAAGATGATCCTATTTTACTCTACTTAGCCTCTATTTTTCTGCCATATACTTAGAGCTTTCTGATCACAGAGGAAGCTCTGATATCACTCAAATTATTTCAAAGCAAGGCAGGGAGGATGTTTATGGTGTCAGGTATATTCATAATATTAAATAATCCTTTTTTAAGCAACTCTGGGCAAGGGAACATTAAGCTAATCAAACTTTACAGTACTTAAAGATAAGAGTCACTTGGCACTCTTGCTTTCACTGTTCAGAAGCAATTCCTCTCCTCCTACAAGAGCACTACAGAACTCAAGAAAGAGAAACAGACTTGCAGTTGTCTGACCTCCCCCATTACCCCTTAGACTGTTGGGGAAAAGCAACACGTACTTCAGCCTCCAATTTATCACTCCTATTTTCACAGTCATAAATTACTTCTCAGGCTCTAAAACAACAGGATTCTAAAAGGACACTGTAAGGTACTTACATTCCAGTAACTGAATTCAGATGTATGAGACAATTTTAAATCTTTATAAAAGCTTCTGGTTTCAAAGCTACCCAAAATGGAATCCTAGAAAATCTGTGAACTAATATACTACAGAAATAAGATTAAAATCAATACACTAAATATATCTCTTCAAAGGTTCTCATACATGGTAGGCAATCAATAAATTAATGGATTTTAAAGTCTTAGATCATATCCTGTCATTGTTAATCAATTAATTTTTGCTATTATAATATTCAATATAATTCATCATAGCTTAATCAAGCATGTGCTATTTTTGTAAACACACAGACCAGCAAAACAATTCTCGTGTTCACAGTTCTGTAAAGTTCAATCAAACAGAATGAATTTTCATAAAGATAAATAAATTCTGGTTTAT
>PVKH010039027.1:0-11238 GCA_004027955.1 Chaetophractus vellerosus | reverse complement strand
TGTAGATGATGAGGCTTTCTATGCTTTGCATCTCTCCACAAGGCCAGCTGTGGACTATCGGGCGAACGGCTCACTCCAGCATCAGAACTGCTTTTTCAAATCTCCTTCTCCAAAGCTCTGCTCTCAATCTGCTTCTCTCAGTCTGCTTCTCTACTTGAGACCACGCCCACCGAGGGGCAGGGCTCAACGTCTCACTGACCTGGCAGTTAACGCCCTACTCACAACTCAATCATGCCCAGATGAACAGACCAGCTTACAAACATAATCTAATCTATATTTTTGGAATTCATAATTAAATCAAACTCAAACCATTACAGTTTGTTACACAGAATAGAATATTTTCTGCCTTGAATAAAAGAGAATAGACAGTCTTTAATAAAGTGATCTTCTTCTGTCAGCCCCCATTCTCCTGAAAACTTAGTTCCTAATTATAATGCAAAATGTAGACATCCAAATAATTTACTAGATACCACCTCAAGGCCTGACTTTAGAGAACATGTGGACTGCAAGATTTGGTAGCCTGATTATTTCAGTGTTTTCCTTGACAGTGTAGTGAGTTGAATTTCTATTCATAAATTTGATTTCTTTGTTGTGTGTTTTTTACTTTTTTTGGAAAAAGAAGGTTAGAGGAAAATATTTCCTGGGGTGATATTTTATTCATTCTTATAATCAATGATTTCCTCTAGAAGCTATCAATATTTTACTGTCCATCATTTCAAAACAGAGGATGAGAAATACAAGCATTAATTTATAAAATATTTAACCCTATTCTGTGATTCCACATGAGCATCCAAAAGACTCTGTCAATGAATATATTTTCCATTCTTTTCTCTTCATAATCACAAGTAAATAATGAAATCTTATGTGAAAAGGTTTAAAAATATACACTTTAAACATGAATTCTACTTAAAAAAGATACTATGTTACTCCAAATATATCAATATAAACAGAATGGAAAGCATAATGTGATGCTGTTTCTTATAGGAAAATAATGCTAATTATCTGTGAGTGAAATGATAATTTAACTTGGGATGGTTTCAGCTCTGTGATATCGAGGTCCGGAAAGAGTTTTGCTCCCAAATTTACAACAAAGAAAAAGTTAGACTAACTGCAAATATATTTTTTTCTTGATTCCTTCTCAGTACTGAGTTCTCAAGGCAATCAATTGACCCAATAACTAGAGAGAGACAGGCACCTGCAGGGAGAAAAGATGCTTAACCATTTGCTCAACTGGAGCAGATGCCACTGGACACCATAAAAACCAGTAGGGAAATTCAGATTAAAATTTTTATTGAATAGCTAAAAGCTAAGTATGAGCCAGCATGAGAGTGCTGGCAGCTTAGATTGAGGGAGTTGGCAAGCTATGGCAGCTTTCTCTCCACAACAGCTCCTACCCACAGGCACTCGTGGGGAATATTGAAGAATCCAGAGAAAGCTTACCTTGTGGTGCTGGCTAAAGAAGAGGAACATCAGGAACTGCCAAAACTATGCCCAGACCCATCTCCCGTATCTTAGTTACAGAACTAAAACCTTACTGGGGGGGTGGGGGGAGGAAAGCAGAAAAACTGTTACTTTGTGAAACTGGGTACAAACCTGTTGGAGCTAGAGGAAGGGAATTGAGAAAAATCCTCTATACCTGGGTAAAGAAAGGAACCCATGCTACTCTCAGTACTGTAGGTAGACAAGGGCAGAGGCAGTTGTGATCCTAGAAGAGTGTACTTACTTAAGACTAGGACTTAAAATCAGAACAAGAATTAACATCTCCTTCGAGCCTTTCCCCCATAGGCTATCAGGCCTTGAGTAAAAACAACAGTTGCGAGAATTTTAAGAGACAGATTCTCTCTGGGGCACAGTACAAAGGGAAAACCTAAAAGCAAGGAAGTACAGATATTGATAAAACAAATTTAAGCCTAACCATAGTAATTTGAAGCCTGTGGTATACTGATTATAACCATAAGAAAAACAAACCTCAAATAGACCCAATACTAGAATAACACAAATTCAACTTTAACAACCCACAGAAAAAAAGTTGGGTTCCTCTCCAAGCACATCACATACTTACCTCAGTGACTACGTTTCTATACAAGATGCTAGCTTTCAACTACAACAGCAACAACAACAACAACAACAACAATAAAATATGAAATGTAAGAAAAGGAAAGGTAAGACACACACCCCAGGGGAAAAACAAAACAAGACTCAGAGCTTGACTGAGGTAGGACACACATGTTTGAACTATCAGACAAGGAATTTAAAACAGTTATGATTAATAAATTAAAAGTTCTAATGAAAAAGGCAGATAAATGCAAAATCAGATAAGTAAATTCTGTGGAGAGAAGAAAATTATTTTTTTTAAATGTAGAAATGCTAGAAACTCTTATTGTATTCTTTTGTGTACATCAACATATTCTTCACTAGTTAAGTTGCTCAAAACCTCATGGGTTGGTATCCTCATCACACTATTCATGATATGCAAATTGTTCAAAAGGAATACATAGGCTTCCTCTCCTTTTATCTTTATCGGATACTCTTCAGGTTCTCTGTGGCTTCTGATAATATTCAGCACATTTTTGCTGTCTACTTTTCCTGCATCAGTTTGTTCTCATAGGGGGTAGGAATCCAAGTTGCCATCCATTTTGAGTTTAGACTAAGCTCTGTTTTTCATTTCCATTTTTTTTATCACCATGGGATACTGTTAAGAATAATGCTTTCTTGATTTGCAAACAATTATTTCAGTGAGTTGTATAAGCTCTTAAATTATTTGTGGTTTCAAGTTATGTGTTTAATATTTTTTTTAACCTCAAACTCTATTTTAATTTTGTCTTGGTTAGTTTGGTTGGCTACAGGTTTCTACCATTAAGGTCTCACCAATGTATCTCAATATAATTCCATTGCAACAATACCATCATTATCACTAGTAATCATTGCTGTGTTGGGGGAGAGGTTCATTGGCCTTAATATAATAATGCAGAAACCAACCAGAAGTATTTTTCCAAATTATTTATATTTATTATAGGTTTAGTTAACATGAAAAAGAACTTTCTATTTTAAAATTTTAAATATATCCAGACTAGAAGTTGCTATTAATATATATAACTTATGTACATAGTCCTTTGGAATATGGGTAAAGAGGATACCTTAACTTCAAAATGAATGCTTTCTTCTTCTCTTTCAGGAAGTTATTCTCTGTGCAGGTGAGTTCCTTTTGCTTGTGTGATTTGTTCCCCAGGGTTATTTCTGCTCAGAGTTTTGCTATGCATGACCATATGTAAATTAGATGACCTTACTATATAGATGTGCATGCAGGCCCAGCTAAGCCTCCATTTAGTTTGTATTGGTAAGTTCTTGTTCATGAAAGTTCAAAGATACTATAATAGCAAGTTCTTTTAACTATTATATTATGAAAAACCATTATTTTCCAATAATGGGCATGTTCCTTGATAACCATATTAAGAAATCCCCATCATACTGCTTCCTTATGCTTGGAACAATCCCTGTAACAGTGGAAGAGCTGAGAATGAAAACTTTCTTAAAGGTGAAGTTTGAGCAATAATTTAAACTTGTGAAATTGATACTTTGCTATTTCATCTCAATAGGAAAATAGAGATAAACTTGCCTTTATTTAGCAACCAAGTTCCCTAGATTATTGTACCCCGTCAAAGGGATTCAGTGTATGGTATATGTAATCATCTCATAGGCTTACTGAAACTATTATCCTTAAAAGTACAATGCAACTTTGCTTCTTGGTATAATTTCAGATGTAAGAAAAAAAATATGGTGTTTTACAATGACACTTGTTGGTCGTGTAATTTCCCATGTTTGGACTGTCTTTGATATTTAAGGTATTCCACTCCTACCACATATAATCCCTCAATATTCCCTAAGAAAAATTCCAGCAAAATCCATGGCTTTATAATAAAGCACAGGGTTTGGGAAATAACACTCCCACCCCCCTTGCATTGCAGTCCATTAGAGAAATCAGGTACCTGGCAAATGTTTTAGAACAGGTCAACAATACTGGATCACTTTTCTCAGTAGACTCATATCAGTTTATAACCATGATGACCTCCATTAGAACAATGGTTCTACAGAATCACACAACTTTGTTAGGTCATCTTTCAGAGCAAAGGAAGAGATAAATGCCCTCATTAAATAGGAATGCTTCCTCTATTTTTAAAATGTGCAAGTATGTATCTGACTTTTTAAATCACATCCAAAAGGAAGATTCTACATTTTACAGATCAATATCTAGGATCTATTCACATAAGCAGGTCAACTTTTCAGGGCTTTAGGGGAAAAAGTGTACAATGTGAGTCAGTAATACCGGAATTATTGGTACATATAAGGGAAAAATTCTTGTAAGGGTAACTAAATTAAATCCTTAAAAAAATGCCTCACAATATCTCACATGGAGATTAAATGTTCCACTATGAATATACTTTAAAATTATCAGAAAAGCAAGAGATAAAAGGTTTAATAATGATGCAAATTTAAGAAAAAATATTGCTTAATAAGCCACAAAGAAAACAAAAGTCAGAGGAAACATTATAGGCCCTTATTCCACTTGTTAAAATTATTTTTTCTCCTCCATATTGCAAGTTTAAAGCACTTCAGACATTTTCCCGCTCTTGGAGCTAACTGAAGGAATTCCAATATTCAGCCTTGAAACTTTAGGCCATTCAAATTCCTGGTAGAGAAATTTCATCGAGATTAGAAGGAGAAAAGCCACCTTTTCCTTTAGAACAGCAAAGAAAGCTATTCTAAAGGAACAAACTTTCAAGGAAATGACTGCACTTCACTCAGCCCTATCATCAGAGATAAAGAAGAAAAAAGAAACATCTCTTGGTTGAATTTATTATTTAAGCAACTAGTTTTCCTTTGATATCTCATTTACATTAGCCCTATTACAACATATTTTTTAAACGGCCACCTTTATTTTCTTATAACAGCAGTCAAGCAATATCTTACAATTTCTGATTTGGGGCATTTTCATGACATTAATTTATGGAATCAGCATGGATGAGACATTGTCAAAATATTTCAGTCTGTCTTTAGATTGTCCTCTGATCAGTGGATGTGACTTTTATTTTTATGTGAGTACATATGTGTGTGTTTAATGATGCCTTAGTAGATGATTTCCTTGCTTTATTTGTCTGAAAATGTATACCCATTATTTACCCAGACCATTTTCAAATTGAAATCAATATAAAAACTGTTGGCTTTCATTAGGTCTTCTGAAAAACCATTACTTTTGTTTTTGTTTGGTTTGGTTTGATTTTGTCATTTACACTACAGGTGAAATCTCCATCAGCATGAATCTTTTATTTTTATTAAATTTGTAATTAGCTTGAGGCAATTGTAATGATGCTTGTACGAATTATTGTTGTTGTTTTTAGTTGTTCTTTATATTTTGCAATTCAAAATCTTCTCTGTGCTTTTCATTTATTTTCATTAATATTTTTTATCCTTTTCTTACCTGTTCTATAGAATTTCATGAGCTTCTACTTTAATTTTCTAATCAACCCCTGCATCCAGTCAGTCATGTGTTCTTTATATTATTTTTGGTAAATATAGTTTCTTTTATATTTCAGACAATCTATCCCAATTTTGTTTCTCTCTCATTATGATTGCTCTCAACTGGACACATAGTTGGATAATCTTTGGCATTTTTTGCAAACAAAAATTCCGCATTCATTTAAAATTATGTTGAGGTAATTTCTTGTATTGATTCTATTTGAAAAAAAAAAAGAAATTTGTAGGCCTATAGTGTTGTTTACTTGTTTTATATTATTTTATTTTGCTTTCAGTGATTGTGTTTTCTCCCTGTTTTTCAGAAGGGGTGCATTTTTTGTTGTTGTTTAGAATTGGAAATGGAACTGTAATATAGAGACTAGTGTAGACTTGCCTGTCTAAAAGTTTCAAACCTGGACAAAGGCTTAAATTCACCATTTCAAGAAATATCCTATGGATAATCAGAAGAAAACTAGACCTGGAACTTTTTTTGGCAAGGATCTTTAAATTATGATTATTAGAGCTTCTTCCCATTTTGTTCTGCCAGCCTGAAAACCACTTTATACCGTCATACCATTCTTTTTCCTTGTTAGGGATAAGCATACCAGTCTCCCTTAATCTTAATCTGGGAAATGATTGTCGGATGATGATCCTGGAAGTTTTCTGTATCTTTCCAATTTGACCTCATCAGTCATTTCTGACATTTGGATGCTACCCTTCCATAATTTCCAACAAGAATGGGCATTAAGGTCTTATTTTAACTTCCTGCAATTAATTAATTGGGTGTTTTGGGTGAAGTTAAATAATTGTAGGCAGGCACTTTAAGATAAACACATTGAAATTGCTTTATAACATCAAACCTGTTTTACATTTTGTTTTTGTCATAAACACAGTTGCAAAAGTCAAAATATTTGATGACATGATTGAATCCACCTATCTTTTACACCCAATGTCCAAAGTCATCACTAACTGTTTTTCTTCATGTTTAAAATCTATCAATTTTTTTTTCTCCATTTCATGTCATCTCTTCTTTAGATGCTTTCTCAAAGGGTCTTCAGCAATGCCTACTATCTTGTTGGCCTCACTTGATTTGAGTCACAGAGAAAATAGTTCCTCACAAGTTTTGACATACTTAACCCTGAAAGGGTCTCACTTTATCAGCTACCACATTTCTCTGGATTTTCCCTGGAACTTCTCTGATAATCCAGCAAAAGATGCCTGCTAGAACCCACTTGACACTCATACAAGTGCATCTTCCAAGTGTAGGACAGTCAATGCCCCACGGACAGCTGTTGTTAAAAGCTTTTCCATTTACTCCCACAGGTGGATTCTACTGAGAAATATTTGCAGGATTCTTCAGGTGTTTCTGGTGAATTGGAATACCACTGTTCCAAGGTGTTTCCAACTCAATAATGTATCCTTGTCACTTTCCTTATATCATTCTATCCTTGCTGCTTCTTTTTGCAATAACATTATTAATTAATTGCCTGCCTTTATGATTTTATCTCAAACTATATTTTTGGAAGGGAACCCGGGATAAGACTGTTGGTTCCAAGAGCAGCCCCCGAAAGCAGTGTTTCATCATGGTGTTCTGGAAGTGGACCATTACTGGACAGATGAAGAACAAGGCTCTATTGCTGGTGTTAAGTGAAGTGGTGATTAGCCCAGGCGTGCAAACTGATGATACTTCTCCAGACTGTCATACATGGAGTATTGTGATGAAATAAAAGTGGAAGTTAAAGCATTGGGTAAACCAGTACTTAAAGCTCTACAACTACCAAGTCAAGGCAGGTTGGATAACCCAGAAGCTTCCATAGCCCATATTTTCTGCACTCTTAGGATGCTCCACAGAAAATCAGCCTCCAGATTTCATTGTAAGAGTGGCAGAGCTTTTAGAAATATTAAGTGTATAGTCACTGCAGTTATCTTATGCCTGATTTCAAGGAAAATAGTAAGATTCAGAGAACTGTGATGATTGTGAGACTCTTGAAACTCTAGATTCCCACTAATCCTCAAAATAGGGTAGAGGATTTAAGCCTCTGACTCTTGCCAGAGGAGAGCAGTATCATATAAGCTGATATTTTCTTCAAGATTCTTGTCTTCCTCAGTTCATTTCCTCTCAGACCAATAACTATCCCCAAGTCTCAGCACTTGCCAAGCAAGTCCCTATTTTAAGGAAATGCCTTACTTGTGAAATAATTGTAGTTCCTAGTTAATACTAACCAGAAGGAAACAGAAACACATGTGGGAATATGCCTTGTGGGTATTGGACTGTTGAACAAAATAAAAGGCTAACAAGCTAACAAGCGAGGAATATCATGACATGGGAGTTTGTCTTCATCTAGGATACCTGGAATAAGTCAATTTTTTGCTAGGATGATCCTTGAATCTTGAATATAATGATGGTCTACTGTAAATGAGGTGAAGTGCTGTAATTGCCTCAGCAGGATAATGAGGAAGATTTCTGAAGGCTGCCAGAAGTGGTAAGAATGTTAGAATGCATTTATTATGCAAGAGTGACTAACATCTCCAACCTCCAAATGACACTCCTTTTTCTAAGGGAAAAATAGGATGCATTGGTGGGGGGGTTCTGGAATCTTTAATCAGGTCAATGTTTGGTATAATCTTTAGGCTGAGATTGATAAGAAAACATGCTGCCACAGAGCAGGATATCCTGGTATTAATGGAAATAATATACTACTAAAACAATAAAGTCCAAAAATAAAAATTCAGTATGTAATTGCCATTATAAACTGCAAATATAGAATGGAAATCAGACTACCTTAATCCATGGATTTCCCAGGGACAAAATAGTGTAGTGGGCTTCAAATATTTTTGACAGGTGAGAGGTAGGGTCTATATACCTTCCCCTTCAATTGGTATGGTCTCTTCTTTGACCAATAGAGTGTGGTAGATGTTTCCATGCCTGGGCCTTAAGAGACTGGCAGCTTACATTCTGTCATTTTGGAAAGCTTGTTCTTGAAATATTTGCTCTAGAGTAAGCCAGCCATTATAAAGGATGTCTGACGACTCCATGACTACTCTCATGTAAGAAGTCCAATTCAAGTGAATGAAATGCCATGTGGAGAGAGAAAGTGAGAGAGAAGGGAACCAAAGAAAACCAAATCACTAAAAATGTGAGTAATAAAGCCATTTTGGCTGTTGATATTTTAGGCCCAGGTGGCATATACATTAGTAACAGATCGCCAATCTGAACCCTTCTTGAATTCCTGACCCACAAAACAAACATTGATTAAAATGTTTGTTTTAAGGCAGAAAGTTGTGGGCTAATTTTCAAAGCAGAAATAAATCATTGGAACAGATGAGCAGCCATATAGTTTTTATTTACTGTATTTTAATGTACAGGTGTATGTTACTGCAAATATCTTTACTTTCCTGAAAATATCAAGATGTGGCAAGCAAAAACAAAAGATGTCAGATATTGTAATGGAAAATCCTGGCCCCTTGTCTAGTTTCCGTATCTTGGCCAACTCATAGATTGAAGAGGAGGTAGGCTCTTCTTGAGGAAGATCTCTGCAAAATCATCTCAAGTATTTAGGATAGCTATTTCCCCAATATTTTCTGAAAGGATATGTGGGCATTTACAAGGGTAATATGCACTGAAGAAAGAAAAAATCTAAAACCATTTGGGGACCATTAATTGTAGGATCTGAAATATGGGGGTGGGGGTGAGGGGGAGAGTGCCAAATGACATCACTGTCCTCCTATAAGGGAGCTTACATACACAGGTGATTTTTTTTCTTTATGTGCCATGAAGTCCTAATACTAGTTCACCTTGTCTGGGCCCAGGACCTTTGGGAACCCACACTGTGGTTATTTCTTTAGTCCTTGAACATATAATTGGGCTAGATATAAATAGCACCAGAAAAATCTCACTCCCCTTCTGGTTTCCTGACTGTATAATAAGAACCATCATGGTAGGAAGAGCCAATTAATACCACCTAAACCTGATCCCTAACCCAGCAAATACAGTAAATCAAAAGTAATACCACTTCTAAGAGAAAATGAAGAAATTAGTGCTATCATAAAAGAATTAAAAGATCCAGGGGGGTTAGCCTCATTCTTTTGTTTAAACCTGAAAAACAAACACACAAACAAACAAAAAACAGATGAATCATGGTGAATATGCATACTACTATAATTTAAACCAAGGTAACATAGTCTTACTCATAGTTGCTACAACATGCATTTTTATTGGTACCAATTTGAAATTTGTTTTGGTCATTGATCTGGGGATTATGTTCTCTTTGGTCTCTTCAATAAGGAGACTCATATGGCATTTGTATTCACTGTTCTGTCCTAGACTCGCAAGGTTTCAGTTACTTTATAGACCACAGGAACTGAAATTATCTCAGTTTAGTAAGTTCTACTACAATGATGGCACTTTGTTAATTAGACCTGATGAATGCCCTTTATGCCCTCTCAGTAAGACTCATGTATACAAGTTTGAAAAACAAATCCTGTGCAATTCAGAGGCCTGATTTACTAATGAAGTTTAGGTCTGATAATTTGAGAAATTTTAGGACAACGCCATTCTTTTTCCTAGTATTAGAGAAGTTGTGGGTTTACAAAGCGATAGTGAATAAAATACAGGATTCCCATATACCACCTTATTATTAGCACCTTACATTGGGGTGGAACATTTGTTACAGTTGATGATATGCATTTTTATAATTGTACTGTTAGTTGTAGTCTATGGTTTAACTTAAGGTTGTCTGTGAAGTGTAGTTTCACAGATTCTTAAAAAAAATTATTCTGTTACCATATATACAATCTAATATTTCCTTTTTAATCACATTCTGGCATATTGAATGCTGTTAATTACATTCAAATTGTTGTGCTACCATCACCACCATCCATTACCAAAACATTTCCACCATCCCAAATAGGAACCTTGTACATTTTAAGCCTTAACTTGCCATTTCCTATCTCCCCGTCCCACCATCCCCTGGTAATATATATTCCAGATTCCGATTTTATAAGCTTACTTATTTAAGTTATTTCAAATCAGTGAAACTGTACAATATTTGTCATTTTGTGTCTGGCTTATTTCATGCAACATGTTGTCTTCAAGGATGATCCAAGTTTTTGCATGGATCAGAATTTCATTCCTTTTTATGGCTAAATAATATTCCATTCTAGGTTTATACCATATTTTATGTATCCATTCATCAGTTGATGGAAACTTGGATTGCTTCCATCTTTTGGCAACTGTGAATAATGCCATTATGAACATTGGATGCAAATATATGAGTCCCTACTTTCAATTCTTCTGGGTATATATCTAGTAGTAGGATTATCCTTAGCTTTCGGAGGAACTGCCAAAATATCTTTCACAGTGGCTGCACTATTTTACATTGCCACTAGCAATGAATGAGTGTTCTTATTTCAACTCATCCACTCAAACACTAGTTATTTTTCTGCCTTGTTTTGTTTTGTTTTTAATAGCAGTCATTTTAATGGGAGTAAAATTGTAGCAAGGATGGAGCACATGCATGGGTTCAGAAACAAAGGTTCTCTATCACCAAAGCTGATCTAACTACTGCCATTGTTGAATGTCCAATCTTCCTGCAGCTGATACCATCACTGAAGCATAAATATTACACAATATCTTAAGAATACCAGCTAAAGCTTGTTGCCAGTTGAAAAGTATGGAGACCTTGCATCTTTGAAGGGTAGCAATTTGTTTTTATAAGAATATACGTG
>PVKH010039026.1:0-11244 GCA_004027955.1 Chaetophractus vellerosus | reverse complement strand
CTTGATTTAATTAAGATTAGGACTTCGATTCAACTACATCATTATAGTGTGATTCAGTGTTGAGTTCACACCCCCTTGGTGGGTGGACACTCACACAGAAAAAGACATGGCAAAAGAACAGAGACAGATATGCAGAACCCCCAGGAAGAGACATCAGCCTGATAGTCTACAGATGAACTTTGAAGAGAACAGAGCAGCTGAGCACAGAAAAAAATAAGCCAACAAGCCTTATCCTAGCCTATTGCTGAGATCAGAAGAAGCTGTGACCACAGAGACTTAAGAAAAAGAAGGAAGGTTGAACCCTCACAGACATCCCCAACCATCTTGATTCAACACATGGCCAATGCCTTTGGTGAGAAAGTACCTCGTATGGTATCTTGAAATGAACTCTTTAAGCTCTTGTGACTGTACGCTTCTACACCAAATAAACACACTTTATAAAACACAACTGAGTTCTGGTACTTTGCATCAGCACCCATTTGGCTGACTAACAGAATTTGGTACTGAGGGGTGTGGAAGTGCTTTTGCAAATATCAAAATGCTGGAATGGTTTTATAAATGGGTAAGGTGTATTTTTGAAGGAATTGTGAGATACTTGATGGAAAAGGCTTAGATTGCTTTGAAGAGACTGTTGGTAGGAATATGTAACTGAAAGTTATGTTTGATAAGGACTTAGAAGGAAATAATGGTGAAATGCTTGATAGAAAAGGCCTAGAGAGCTTTGAAGAGATTTTTGGTAGGAATATGGATGTTAAAAAGACTTTTTAAATGAAGGCTTAGAAATAAATGATGAAACTATTATTGGAAAATGGAGGAAAGGTGATCCAGTTTGGAAAGTCACAGAGAACCTAGCAAGATTAACTCCTAATGTTTTATGGAATGCGGAATTTGAAAATGATGACCCTGTATTTTTAGCTACACAACTTTCCAAAGTAAACTCAGAGAATGTGGCTTGGCTTCTCCTTGCAGCTTATAGTAAAATGCTAAACAGGAGAGATAAGCTGAGAACTTAATTGTTGGGCACAACAAACAGTAACACTTTCCAGAAATTCCAAGCCTATGGAAATCAAACCTCCACATGATTGTTCCCAATTTTAGGAATTAAGTAAACTTGGAACTTATAAGTCAGGATTGAAAATGCAGTTATTCAGGAAAGACTTGTGGAATGTCTAACTCTCTGATGGCTTGGACCTCTGATTCCTACATGCTAAACCAACAAACTTATTGAGAGCTGTAAAAATAAAACCTCTGTTAGCCTTGACTAAAAGAGACATGCAAGGGAGAAATGGAAGGGGATAGAGTTTTAAGAGGAAAACCATGGAAGCTGATATCTGGAATTATGACATCTCCTTGGGCCAAGAGTGGAACCCCATCCCTTTGTACAGAGTGGGTGAGTTTGCCCTAGGAGTTGAAGAGGTTGAGTGCTCCAGCCCACTGTTGAGGGAGAGTTTTCCCACTGCAGGGTAAAGAGCTGATGGAGAACATTCCTCAAGAGTTGGGAAAGTTGAGGCCACCAACTCCAAGAATATATCTTCTTGATATATTCTTGGAGGGTGAGGTCTGGAGCTCAGTCAGCACTCAGATCCTTGATAATGATGGAACCAAGAAAAATTTCTATTGTGCTAGCCTGTGGAAAGGGTAGGCCCACGTGAGACCCCAAGGATAACAAGAAACCACCATATTTAGAATGACACTCAGACTTTGATGTCTAAGGAAGTATGCCCTCCAGGTTTATGGAACTGCAGGTTACCTATGGCTCATGTTTCCCTCCCAAATTCTTCTAATGGTACTGCCAATGATTTTCCTTTGTCTCTTTGTGTATTGGAAGCAGATGAATTATTTTGTAAGTTTCCGAGGTTCTACATCCAGACAGGACTTTGCCCCAAGACAAATTGTATTTCTTTAAACTTATTGAGATATGATTTTGTAATTAGCTTGTTACTGGCTTAAGGTGGCTTTAAAAATATTAAAATGTCTTTTTTGGAATTCAGAAGGTAGAATGTAGCAGTTTGAGATTATTTATGAATTCCTAAAAGAGAGGTTATGTTTGTAAACTGGCCAGATCCTCCGTGTGTGATATCTTTGATTGCTTTAAATTCAATGGTTACATTTACTTGATTAAATTACATTAAGCTTTGATTCAACTTCATTAGTAGGGCATTGAGTCCCTGCCCCATGGTGGGTGAACTCTCACACTGAAAAAGACACAGCAAAAAAGAGAGACAGTTCATTATATATGACAGAGGCCCTAGGAAGAAAGATGAGCCAGATATTCTATAGCTGAACTTGAGAAGAGAACAGAACAGCTGAGTCCAGAAAGAAATGAGCCCTGGGTAGAGACATGAGCCTTGTGCTTTCTTAGAGCTGAGACCCAAAGAAGCTGAAACCACAGAGCCTTAAGAGTAAGAAGGGGGACCGGTCATATAGCCCAGTGGATAGGGCACTGGTATACCACATGGGAGGCCCTGGGTTTGGTTCCCGGGGACCCCTCCTAGTGGGAAGACCACCTTGAGAAGGGCAAGCCACCATGGGTGGGTAGAGCCACCATGGGCAGGGCAAAAAGCTTCCACGGACAGGGTAAAGCTGCCACAGGCAGGGCAGGTCACCCGTGAACGGAGCGCAGCCAGCCACCCATGAACTGAAGCAGAGCCAGAAATGAATGGAAGCAGAAGCTTCCCACAAGCAGGTCAAAGCTGCCTGCATGGTGACCAGTCTTGGCATGTCACCACAATGGGGGGAGACAAAGCAGACATAGGGGAACACAGGAATGGACACACAGCAAGAGCAAGCAGAAAGGGGGAGGGGATATGTAATAAATAAAATATATATCTTTAAAAAAAAAGAGTAAGAAGGAAGGCTGAATCCTCACAGACATCCCCTGCCATCTTGCTTCAACAAATGGCCAATGACTTTGGGTGAGAAAGTACATCTTATGGTATCCTGAGTTGGAGTTTTTAGGGTCTTGTGACTGCAAACTTCTACCCAAAATAAATACCCTTTATGGAAGCTAACAGAGTTCTGGTACTTTGTAGCAGCACCCCTTTGACTGCCTAATATACATGGATCAACCTTGAAGATTGTTTTACTGAGTGAATTAAGCCAAACACAAAATGACAAATATTGGATGGTCTCATTAATATGAGCTAATTATGAAGAATAAACTCATAGGGTTAAAACCTACAGTGTAGTTTACAAGGTTTTATGTTGAAGACAGATAAGGGGAACTGATGCTTAATGTATGTAACAATTTTAATTGGCTTGACTGTAAAAGAATGGAAATGGATATAGGTATGGTAGCATACTATTGTGAGTATAATTAACATGACTGGTTTATAATTAGGACTGTGGCTGAAAGGGGTAGTTTAAGGTTGTAAATGTCAATTGAAAGAATGCTAGAGAAACATCCAGTGACTGAATAACAGTGAACAAGGAAGTGAATGAATATTGTAGTTAATAGTACAAACACAAGAATGTACTTCTATGAACTAGAACAAATACACTTCATTATTAAAAGTTGGTAGGAATATGGTGATGCATTGGAACAATACGATTAATGTAATTTATGGACTATAGTTAATAGGAATATTGTAATATTCTTGCATCTATATCAAAGAAGGTACTATATCAACATGAAGGTTCAATATTAGGGGGTATGTTTATTTTTTCTTTTGAACTAAGGAAAATGCTTAACCATTTAATGAGGGAATGACTGTAGAACTCTGTGACAGTAGTGAGAGCCACTGAGTGTACACTTTGGATAGATTGTACAAGACATGTGAGTGTATAACACAGTGAAACATGTGGTAGAAGATTGACTGTGGTTAACATTACATATGTGAAAGTGTTCTCTCATGAACTATAGCAAATGCACAAAACTCATATGGTGTTAATAATAGAGGTGTATGTAAATATATACTGAATTTAAATTATGGACCATAGTTAATTGCAATAGTCTGCTGACAATCTTTCCAAATCTGTAACAAATATTCCACTACAATGAAAGGTGTTGATGGAGAGGTGATATATGGGAATTATGCACATTATGCATGATTGTTTTTCAGGGTTACAATTTTTATAATAAAATATATATTTCAAAATGTTAGGATATTAATAAGAAACTCAAGAGGAACTTTAAAGCAGAAGTAGTATATGGGATTTTGGGCTTGAAATGTCCCCAGGACTTTCTCTACATAATTTTATATTTCTCCCCCTTTTTGTTCATCCCCTTGGTTACAAGAGCTTGACAACAGATGTAGTTATTCTCTCATTCACTGCTAAAAGTTTCTCATGTTTCCTAGATAAGTTAATGGGTTAGCTGAAGTTTGAGACTTTCATCATTCCATTGATGTTGGTTTTGTATCATCAGTTATATCAATTGTCAAGTTATTGGCTGAAATAGTAGTATTTCAGAGGAGAGTGATCAGACAATGAATAAGAGATTTTATGAATATGATTATGAGGGTAACAATTTTTCCATTAAGCCATCTATGAGCCAAGGTCTCCATGAATATAGAAGTGAAACAAAAATTGAATTAAACCAGTCAGATTGGGGAGGTGTGTAAACTAATTTGGCCCCTCTTTACTATGGGCTTCTGCTGGCACTACCAACTATTTAATGTCTTTTTGACTGTGTTACAAACATGCACAGCATTCAGTATCTAGCAGAGCAGGCAAACCTCTTTGAGAAGCCAGAATATAGACTAATGCTAAAAAACTTGATAGAGTCATTTTATAAACTCCTCATACTTCATCAGGTAGTAAGCTGATAGCCTGCCCCAGGTGGGAAACAGATTTCTATAACTCTCAAGCTACTTTTTCTAATTCCATCTGTAATTTTATAGTGTATCTTTTATTTTAAATATTTATTTTTTTATTTATTACATAACTCCCCCTTTCTGCTTGCTCTTGCTGTGTTCATTCTTGTGTTCTTCCATGTCTGCCCATCCCCTGCTGTGGGGCCACCCACCGAGTCAGCTGCCCTGCCTGTGGTGGCTTTTGCCCTGCCCATGGCAGCTTGCATTCTCAAAGTGGTCTGCCCACTCGAGGAGGCCCTGGGAACTGAATCTGGGCCCCCCCATGGCAAACCAGTGCCCCAACAACCAGGCCACAGCCAGTCCCTACAATGTATCTTATAATGCTGGATATAGTTGCCCCAGTACAAAGGAAACAATACTATAAATAGACACCCCATGAGTTTAGCCTGGATTGACCTTTACATGATATATTTGGAGCTGTAATTAGTTTGACAGTAGTCTCTTCATGAGTTTCTATAGTATGGGAAGAGGTCATAAGAGTTCTTATGTTTCTAATTTTCCTTTAGGGAAGCTTACCATAAATAGCTATTTGGGGAACAGCATAAGCTATATAATAAGAGATAATACAATTTTGGGTAGTACATTATATGTCTTATTTCCACATATAAAATAATTCTCTGGAACAGCATAATAAGTGTATTTATTGCCTTCAGCAATGGGATACTGGTGTGGAGAGCTAATTGCATGTAAAAATCTTAAAGGAGAATCACAACCATCATTGTTACCTATTTTGCTCTCATTTAACCAATGTTATCCTTTGCCTGGCCTTTCAGCCACCATAAATTGGTACCCTGATTGGAATAGGGACTTATGCTATTAAAACTGTAGGGTGCTTGGAGAACAATGTTACCTCTAAAGGGCAATCTGGCCCCAACAGTGTGCTCTTGTCTCCTGAAAGTAAACAGAGTCTTTCCATGTAAAAAAACAAACATTTACTATGTTCTATAGTGTTGCCATTTTTACATCTCTGGTTTTCTTATAAAATGATCATGTTCCTTGGGTCAGAGAAGACACATTTTAATCCCAGTCTCAGGGATCAGCTATCATTCCAAAAAAAGATATCTTTTTGATTGGGCATGACTGATGTATCCTGTTAGGGCCAAGTCTACAAGTATAAGGGGGATGATTACTAGAGGAATATCTACTTTAGGACTAAATGGCAGATGGGCACAGACTCAGCAGTTTATCTCATTGGTTTAATTTTCTATATAGTGTTCTATAAGGACAAAGGGATTTTGTTAAAAGAAGAAATAAAGAGTGCAGAATAGGGTAAAGAGGAGATGAAAAAAATCCATGGTAAAGTAGGATATCAGGGATAGAGATTGGGCATTTTAAGGGTTATAGGATGAAAAACAGAATGTTCAGATAGATGATGTAAAAGAATAGAGAATAAGATAAGGATATTTACATGAATATTGAGGCATGGTCTTGGGCACTAGATATTAGGGGATTGCAAATTAAAAAGACAATGAGACATCATCTCACACTTCATAGAATGGCCATTATTAAAACACAAACAGAAAAGAATAAGTGCTGAAGAGGATGTGGAAAAATAGGGACACTCCTTCACTCTTGGTGGGTTTCAAAAGTGGTGCAGCCTCAGTGGAAGACAGTTTGGTGGTTCTTCAGGAAATGAAAAATAGAACTTCCATATGAACAGAAATTTCTCTACTATGAATATATCCAGAATAAATGAAAGCTGGGATGCAAACAGACATTAACACACTGATGTTCCTGGTGGCATTTTTCATAATTGTCAAAAGATGGAAAAAACCCATGTGTCCATCAACCAATAAATGGATATACAAAATGTGGTATATAAATATGGTGGAATACTATGCTGCAATAAGAAGAAGTGAAATTGGGACACATATTATAACTTGGATGAATCTTAAAGATATTATGCTAAGTGAAATAAACCAGACACAAAAGGACAAATCTTGCATGATCTCACTAATATGAACTAAATCTGAAGAATGGAGCATAGGTTATTAAGAGATAAAAAGAATGTTGTAAAGGAGTATGATGCTTAATGTATGTAGAATTTTTAATTAACATGATTGTAAAAGTGTGCAAATAGAATTGATGGTAACATATACTGAGTAGCAGGTGGATTATAATTGAGACTGTGGCTAGGATGTAAATGTCAACTGAAAAAAAGCTAGAGAATAATGTGAGCATTGCATAACACTGTGAATCCAGAGGTGGATGAGAAATATGGTTAATAGTACAAATGCAAAAATGTCCTTATGCAAAATAGAATGGGTGTATGTCACTATTGCAGGCCAGTGGGAATGTGGAGAAGCATGGGAAAATACAATTAATATACCTTCTGGCCTATAGTTAAGAGCAATATTGTAATATTCTTGCATCAATGCCAAAGATGTACTGTATTAAAAATAGGGGGTATAGAAAAAATATGTGAATGTTCGCTGTGGACCATAGTTAGTGGTAATAGTCTGGTGATGTTGTCTCCTAGTCTATGAAATGTGTTCCACAGTGGTGTGGTGTGCTGGCAAAGGGTGTTATATTGGGGTTATGAACATGTGCATGGGTGTTGTGTAGATTCACAATTTCTGTAGTAAAAAGTATATTTACGGGACTGGCTAGATAGCTCAGTTGATAAGAGCACCGGTTTACCACATGGGAGGCCCTGGGTTCAGTTCCCAGGGACCCCTCCGAGTGGGCAGATGGCCTTGAGAAAGGCAAGCCACCATGGGCAGGGCAAAAGCCACCATGGGCAAGACAAAAAGCCACCACGGGCAGGGCAGAGCCCCCACAGGCATGGCAAAGTCACCCATGAAACACGGAGCTGCCGCCTGTGAAGCGCAGAAGCCAGGCAGCCCACAAAACATGGAGCACTGCTCCCTGCAAAACATGGAGTGGAGCCACCCATGAAAATGGAATGGAGCCACCCACAAATGAAGCAAGCTGCCTCCATGGAGGGCCAACTTGGCACGTTGCTGCAAAGAAGGGGGGAGACAAGAAGCAGACATAGAAAAATACAGAAGAATGGACACACAGCAAGAGCAAGCAGAAAGGGGGGGCATGGAACAAAAAAAAGTATATTTACAAAATGAGTGGAGTGGATGTGGCTCAAGCAGTTGAGCACTTGCCTCCCAGGTGGAAAGTCCCAAGTATGGTTTCTAGTGCTTTTTAATGAAAAAGCAAACAATGAGCATGTAATGAGCAAAATCAATGAGCAGACAAGTGGCAAAAGCAACAAACAGGCAATGGGCAAAAGATGAGCAGACAACCAGCAAACAATGACCAGACAACAAGGGAAAAAAATGAGCTGGAAGCAGATGTGGCTCAAGCAGTTCAGTGTCTGCCTTCCACATGGGAGGTCCTGAATTCAGTTCCCATTGCCTCCTAAAGTAAGAAGACAATGAGTAAAAACAACAAGCAGACAATGAGCAAAAACAACAAGCAGACAATGAGCAGAAAACAAGTGAGCAAACAGATGAGCAAACAGATGAGGGAGCTAACTCAGAGGAGCAAAAATAAATGATGGCATGGAACTCCATTGACTGTTATATTTTTGCAAAGGTGAAGGGATTTTATTAAGGTCCCTAATAAGTTGAATTTAAATTAATCATTGGGGAGAGTGTACTGGGTAGCCATCCCTAATCAGTGGAGCTTTTTGAAAGAGAGTTTGGTGATCAAAGACTCTTTCTGAACTCATTCTGCCTTTGAAGAAACAAGCCATTGTGTGTTTTACAGTTGCAAAGAAATGAAGCCTGCCATCCAATTCAAGGGTTTGGAAGAGAATCTTGAGCTCCGGATGATACAGTAGTCTTGGATGATACTTTTCTGCAGCCTGTGAGATCCTAAGTAGAGAATCCAACTAAGCTGTGTCTGGACTTCTGACCCATGGGAACTCTGAGGTAAAAATTAAGTGCTGTTTAAAAAAAATAGAACATTATTAGTGCTACATAAGTCTCTCATTTGCTGCTTCCTCTCCTCTCCACACCATCTCTATATTCCATTCAATGGGCACTGGGAACCAGATTACCTCTTTCTGCTTTTGAACTTTAGGTATATGTAATAATAATCTCAATACTCTTCTATGTAGAGCAACCTTAATTCATCCTGATTTTATTTAAAAATCCATTCTTTTGTGTAATGTATCAATGTTCTTTAATAGAGCAGAATTTTTTCTTACCATTATGTATAGTATTCCATTTGAAGAATACATGGCATGCAATTATCAGTTCTACTGTTCATTCAAGTTTAGATAGTTTCCATGCTGGAGCAATATCAAATAGGACTTTTATGAACATTCCTGTGTTCATTTTTTTGCATATATGTACACATTTTCTATGGTATTTCTTCCTATTTTCTTTGAATTTAGTTTGTTGAACTTCTCCTAATTTTTTTAGATAAATATTGTATTACCAAAATTTTAAATAACATTTAAGTTTGTCTATAAGTTTTCCTTTAAGTATAGTTTTATCCCCAATAATGTCTTATTATATTTCAGTTAAAAAGATTTTTAATACTCATCAAGATTTCTTCAATACATAGGCTACTTAGAAATCCATTATTTAATTTCTGAACATTTGGGAAATGTTCTAATATATTTTTAACAAATCAATTTTTGGTACATATTAATAAAGCATACAACACCAGCTATGTACAGCAGAGGAAACATAGAGAGCGTGAGAGAAGAGGTATTTTCTTATTTCTTTGTCTGTTTTGTTTATTATTATTGTTTTTGAAATAATGAAAATGCTGTAATAATGATTGAAGTGATAAATGCACAACTATCTGATTATATCAAATACCATTGGTTGTACACTTTAGATTAATTGTATGCTTTATTATTCTCTTTTGATATATTTTAATTTCCTTATATTTATTTTATACAATATACTCTGAAGTATTTCAATCCCCTGAAATTTATTGAGACTTGTGAATGTCTGATTTCAATAGCTGTTAATTTCTTTGAGATGACTGTATCTTCTACCAGTGTTAAATGCATTCCCAATTTTATCAATGCTTCAATCATGTTACTTAAATGATCTGTATACATTATAATTTTTGTTTGTTCTGTCAATGGAACTGTTGTATTTATATTTCCTATCATGTTTCTGAATTTGTTCATTACTCCTTCAAATTCTATCAATATTTTTATATAGCTATAGCTATATTTTAAATGCTTTCATTTTATAACTGTATACCTTGATACTTGGATGATTCCTTGATCAGTATGCAATACTCCTCTTTGTTCTATTTTTTAAAAAGATTGAAGTTAAACAAAGCACTTTCTCTGATTATAATACAATCAAGCTGGAAACCAATGAAAGTCAGAGGAACAGAAAATGCACAAATTTATGGAAGTTAAACACCACACTCTTAAAAAATTAGATCAATGAAGAAATTACAATATAAATCTGTAAGTATCTTGAGATGAATAAAAATGAGAATGCCTCAAAACTTATATAATACAGCAAAGGTGGTATTGAGAGGAGAATTTATAACCCTAATTGCCTACATTAAAAAGGAAGAAAGAACTTAAATCAAAGACTTCACACATTTGGAGAAACTATAAAAGAACAGCTAGCTAATTCCAAGGCAAGCAGAAGGAAAGAAATAAGAAAATTTAGTACAGTAATAAATCAAAATTGAGAACAAAATATCAATACAGAAAATCAATAAAACCAAAAGTTGGATGTCTGGAAAGATCAACAATTTTGAGAAACACTTTGCTAGATGGACAAAGAAAAAATGGGAAAAGATGGAATTAAGTAAAATCAGAAATGGGAGGGGCACAATACTACTGATCCCACAGAAATAAATCACATCCTAAGAAGGTACTTTGAATAACTGTATGCCAACAAACTAGACAAATTAGATGAAATGAAAAAATTCTTAGAAGCATATCAATAACCTAAATGGACCATTGAAGAAACAGAAGATCTCAAAAAACCAATCACCAATAAAAAAATTGAATCAGCCATCAAATGTCTCCCACAGAAAGTCTAAGGACATGTATATTACTAGAAGGAAAGCTAAAATAATTAGAATGGGACTGCATAACAAAATGAAATTTCATGTGAATTATGAGTATGTGTAATGTTTCATATATAAGACTGTTTTTACAAAATATAAACACAAATAAACCAGAGAGATGGAAACAGACTAGCAGGTATATATGATGTGGAAAGCATAGAGAGATTGAGAGATGATGTGGTTTTTGTTTGTCTGTTTTTGTTTTTTGTTTATTATTTCTATTATTATTAATGGAATAATGAAAATGCTGTAATAATGATTAAAGTGATAAATGCAAAATTTGTGATTATACCAAATATCTTTGATTGTACACTTTGGATGGATTTATGCTTTATTAATATGTATCAATTAAAAAAAGGAAAAGATAATGCACAGGCACATTCTACCAATAATTTAAACAAGATTTAATGCTAAT
>PVKH010039025.1:0-11239 GCA_004027955.1 Chaetophractus vellerosus | reverse complement strand
GCTATTTCAATTTCAACAGCAATGACTCATAAGACTAGTCATCAATAACAAGGGCCCTTCAATGTATCATTGTCCTTTACCAGACACTGCCCCAGCACCCGGGGGGATGTTGCTAATCTTCTGGAAAATATGGCAGAGCTCTCCAAGATGGGAATTCAGTGTGCTCCCATTTATTGAGTAATTCTTGACCCCATGAACATTTGAACAATTATGTATATCTTTGATGTATGTTCAGGTGGACTTCCTCTCATGCACCCCCAAAATTGACAACCCCCACCAATGATCCTCTCCTGTCCCCATTTTGACCTTTCTGTGATCCATAGCATCTTTTCAGGTGAAGCCATAACAATAGCGAATTGCAATGAATAGGAAAATGAAATAATAATGATATTTAACTATAAGAGTTAAAATATAGAAGAACTTAAAAAATAAACAATAGAGGCCGGCTGGATAGCCCAGTGGATAGGGTGCTGGCATACCACATGGGAGGCCCCAGGTTCAGTTCCCGGGGACCTCTCCTAGTGGGCAGACTGCCTTGAGAATGGCAAGCCACCATGGGTGGGCCAGAGCCGCCGTGGGCAGGGCAAAAAGCTGCCACGGACAGGACAAAAGCCGCCACGGGCAGGGCAGGACACACACGAATGGAGCGCAGCCAGCCACCCGCAAACTGAGAGCCAGCTGTGAATGGAAGCAGAAGCTGCCCACAAGCGGGGAAAGCCGTGCCTGTGCAGTGACCAGTCTCGGCATGTCGCCACAGCAGGGGGGAGGGGAGATATGTAATAAAATAAATAAAAATCTTTAAAAAAAATAAAAAATAAAAAATAAATAAATGAATAAATAAAAAATAATCTTAAAAAGTTTTTAAAAAATAGAAAAAACAAAATAAGATACTGTTAAAGGATTGGTTTATTCAAAAAATGTGAAAAAAATAATGTATATGTATAAGATTTTTTTTTCCAATTTTGTATCGTCGGTGCAATATCTGGTGTCCAGTCTGTTTCATGACAACTTCCTCTTCTCAATCTCAAGCACCCCACCTTTTTTCATTTAATTTGCAAGGAAGTTTTCAGTTACAGCAGAATCACACACAGAATACAAGACAATCTCATATACTCAACCTCCTCCTCCATTCCCCCCCATACCAAAACCGTTTTGTATGTGGATGGCAGCACCGACAAAACTGACAAACAGATAGTGAAACATAGTTCCCCAACATTGTCATTGGTCCACATCAAGGTCCATATTTTAGATTGCAAACTTTTTAAAATTTGATGACTATCACCCTGTCCCATGTCCACCAACACAAGGTAATGGAAAACACTTCCACGGGCCACCAGCTGCCCCTCATTTGATCCACCCCATCCCTCCCCACCACCCCTGGGCCCACAATGCCCCCCGGCTCTACTCTCAGAATGAGAGGATTCACAGATTCACACCACAGTGTGTCCTCGTTCACCGGTTCATCCCGCACCATGAATCTTCCCTAGTCCCAAGAGTCACCCCACTGTCTACTTCTGAGTGAATCAGACCTCCAAAAATAGGGAGCCCATCTCCCTACCCCTCCCTGCAGGTTCTCCACCCACTGACACAGCACACCACTACAGCATGAACACTCCCACACACCCCCAAGTCCCCCCTGGATATGGCCTCCTGATTGACCCCCAACCCTCACACCCAAGCTGTGACATCTCCCTCCCCACTGCAACAAGAGCACTCCCACTTCTTCAGTCACAACCCCTCACACCACATCCCAAGCACTAATCCGGGTCCCCCTCCATCCCCCCAAAGCATCCTGGGATCTTCAGCCTGCCCCTCTCTATCCTCCCAGCCAACAACTCTGCACCACAAAACCCAACAATATCCCCAACAACCTGTCCCATTCCCCCAGCACGCAACCACACTCTATCACCTCACCACAGATTACATTACTATGGATGATGTCCCAAAACTTTCTCTTCTCTTTCTCTCTCTTGTAAACCTTTCTTTCAAACCCTAGTTCTCAGGGACTGTTCAGTTTCCTTTCTTCATATCACTAAGGTCATGTATACCTCATCCTTCAAAACCTGGCTTGTTTCACCCAACAGAAGGTCTTCAATATTCATCCATGTTATCCCATGTGTTATCAATTTATTCCTTCTTACTGCTGAGTAGTATTCCATTGTATGTATGTACCACATTTTGTTTATCCATTCATCTGTTGATGGGCACATGGGTTGATTCCAACTTTTGGCAACTGTGAACAATGCTGCTATGAATATTGATGTACATATATCTGTTCGTGTCTTTCCTTTAAATTATTCTGGGTATATAACCAGCAGTGGAATTGTGGGATCATATGGAAGATCTATATTTAGTTTTTTGAGGAACCACCATACTGTCCTCCACAGTGGCTGGACCATACCACAATCCCACCAGCAGTAGATGAGGGTTCCTGTCCTCCACATCCTCTCCAAATATATAGTCTGAAGTTTTTTTAATAGCCACCATTCTAATAGGTGTAAGATGGTATCACATTGTAGCTTTGATTTGCATTTCTCTAATAGCTAGAGATGCGAAGCATTTTTTTCATGTGCTTTTTAGCCATTTGTATTTCTTCCTTGGAGAACTGTCTTTTCAGGTCACTTGCCCATTTTTTAAATGGGTTGTTAGTCTTTTTTTTTGAGGTGTAGGATCTCTTTATATGTGCAAGATATGAGGTTCCTATCAGATATATGGTTGCCAAATATTTTCTGCAATTGGGTAAGCTGCCTTTTTATTTTCTTGATAACAACCTTTGAGGTGCAAAAGGTTTTAATTTTGAGGAGATCCCATTTATCTATTTTTCCTTTTGCTGCTCGTGCTTTGTGTGTGAAGTCCATGAAACCATTTCCTATTACAAGGTCCTGTAGATGCTTCCTTACATTATCCTCCAAGGTTTTTATGGTCTTGGCACTTAAATTTAAATATTTGATCCACCTTGAGTTAATTTTCATATAGTGTGTGAGATGGGGTTCCTCTCTCATTCTCTTGCATATGGCTATTCAGTTCTCCATGCACCACTTGTTGAAGAGGCCATTCTCTCCCCACTGAGTGGGCTTGGTGGCCTTGTCAAATATCAGGTGACTGTATATCCGAGGATCTATATCAGAACTCTCAGTTCGGTTCCACTGATCAATGTGTCTATCCTTGTGCCAATACCATGCATTTTTCACCACTGTAGATTTGTAGTATGTTTTGAAATAAGGTAGTGTGATCCCTCCAACTTCATTTTTCTATTTCAATATGTCTTTGTCAATTCAGTGCTTCTTAGCTTTCCAAATAAATTTTGTATTTAGTTTTTTAAATTCCTTTAAAAAATACAGTGTTAATTTTTATTGGAATTGCATTAAATCTGTAGATTATTTTCGGTAGAATAGACATCTTCATGATATTTAGTCTTCCTATCCATGAACAGGGGGTATTCTTCCATTTATTTAAATCTTCTTTGATTTCCTTTAACAATGTTGTGTAGTTTTCTGCATAAGAGTCCCTTACATTTTTAGTTAAATTTATTCCTATTTTTGATTGTTTTTGTTACTATTGTAAATGGTATTTTTTTCTTCATGTCCTCCTCAGATTGCTCATTGTTGGTGTACAGAAATGCTACTGATTTTTCAGCATTGATCTTACAGCCTGCAACATCACTGAACTCCTTTATCAGTTTTAGCGGCTTTGTTGTAGATTTCTCAGGGCTTTCTACATATAGGATCATGTCGTCCACAAAGAATGAAATTTTTACTTATTTCTTTCCAATTTGGATGCCCTTTATATCTTTTTCTTGCGGCAGTACTTGAGCAAGTGCTTCAAGGACAATGTAAATAACAGTGGTGACAGTGGTAATCCTTGTCTTGTGCCTGATGTCAGAGGAAAGGCTCTTAGGATTTCCCCATTGAAGATGATGTTAACTTTGTATTTTTCATATATAGCTTTTATCATATTCAAAAAGTTTACCTCTATTCCTATCTGTTGCAGTGTTTTTATCAGGAAAGTTTGCCATATTTTGTCAAATGCTTTTTCTGCATCTATAGAGATGACCATGTGATTTTTTTTCAATGTGTTTATATGGTGAATTACATTGATTTATTTTCATATGTTGAACCATCCTTGCATACCCTGGATGAATCCCACTTGATCATAGTGTATAATGCTTTTGATATGTTGTTGAATGTGATTAGGAAGTATTTTGTTGAGGATTTTAGCATCTAGGTTAATTAGAGAAATTGGTCTGCAATTTTCCTTTCTTGTGGTATGTTTGTTTTGCTTCAGTATTAGGGTAATGTTGGCATCATAGAATGAGTTAGGGAGTGTTCCTTCTATTTCTATTTTTTGGAAGAGCTCAAGCAGGATTGGTGTTAGTTCTTTCTGGAATGTTTGATAGAATTCAGCTGTGCAATCGTCTGGTCCTGGGCTCTTATTAGTTGGGAGGTTTTTGATGACTGAGTCTATCTCTTTACTTGTAATTGGACTGTTGAGTTCATTGATTTGTTCTTTCATCAGTGTAGGCTCCCTGTGAGTTTCTAGGAATTTGTCCATTTCCTCTAACTTATCATTCTTGTTAGTATATAATTTTTCTATGTATCCTCTTATGATATTCTTTATTTCAGTGGGTTAGGTATTGATATCTCTTTCTTCATTCCTTATATTGTGTATTTGCATCTGCTCTCAACTTTTCTTTGTTGGTCTGGCTAAGGGTTTGTTTTAGTCAGGACAGGGGTGCTTTTGGAAATGTACCAAAGATTGGTCAGTCTTTATAAATGGTATTTATTTGGGGTAGAAGCTTACAGTTACCAGGCAACAAAACATAAGTTTCTTCTCATACCAAAGTCCACATGTTGGAGCAAGACTGCTGCCCATTTCGGCAAGGGCTCAGGACTTTGGGTTCCTCTCCTGCCAGGGCTACGTTTCTCTACATTCTTAGCATCTGCCTCCTCCACAAGTTCAGATTTAGACCATGAGGCTCTCTACACTTTGTTTCTCTCCACAAGGCCAGCTGTAGACTATCGGGCAAACGGCTCACTCCAACATCAGAACTGCTTCTCAAATCTGCTTCTCAAATATGCTGTCTTTTGTCTAGCCTTTTATACTTGAGACCATACCCACCAATGGGTGGGGCTCAACGTCCCACTGACATGGCAGTTAATGTCCTAATCATAATCTAATCATGCCCAGAGTAACAGATCAATTTACAAGCATGATCCAATTTATATTTTTTAAATTCATAATTACATAAAACTGCCAAACCATTACACTCCACCCTGTGAATTCCAAAAATACATTACAATATTTTAAAAACCTTAATTCAGTAACAATTGCAAGTATAAAATCATATCATAATCATTTTAAAGAAATATAGTTTGTCTTCAGGCAAAATCCCTTCTAGCTGTAGAACTCTGAGACTTACAAAACAATTTAACTGCTTCCAGTACACAAAAGGAAAGAAAAAGAATAGAAATTTAAATTATTATAAGGAGAAATTGAGATGTTAAATGTGAGTCATGAATCCTCTACACTTCAGCGAAACTGCAGGGCATCTTCCATTCCATTTCACAGTCTGAGAGTTATTCTTAAGATGATGGTTTCTTCTCCTTGGGGCCACATGGGTACCCACACTTTCCACAGGCTTGCCCAACAGCCATTTTCTTGGTTCCACCCTCATCAAGCATCTGGGTGTCGACAAAGCTTCAGACTTCATCCTCCAAGAGTGTTGGGGTGGTATCCACACCTTACCCAATCTTTGGGTTAGAGTCTTAGCACCCCTAGTACAGTGAGGTGAAGACAACATTCCCCCTAACCTTTGGCATACAGGCTCAACAATCTCAGAGCAATGAGTTGACCGCCTGACCTTCTCTAATCCATAGGGGACAGGAGCACCCCTCTTGGAAATATGGGGTGCTGACCTTAAATGCCCTAAACTTTGAGGAATGTGCTCCACCTTCCCTGTACCCTGGGGTGGCAAAACTCTCCCAGAACATCAGGTTGGGACATCCACACTCTTCAACCTCCTAGGAAAACTCACCCTCTCTGGACACATGGGAGGGGCTCCTCTCTTGGCCCAAGGTGATGTCTTAATTCCAGATCTCAGCTTCCATGGTTTCCTCCTTAAAGCTGTTTCTCCTTCAATGTCTCCTTCCAATGTCCTTTTTAATCCAAGTGAACAGTGGTTTTGTTCATACAACTCTCTCAAAAACTTTGTTGGTTTAGCATGCAGAAAGCAGGGGTCCAAGCCATCAGACAGTAAGAGTTTCCACAAGTCTTTCTGAGATAACTGCATCATCAATTCTGATTTACAAGTTCCAGGTTTAGCTAAATCTTCAAATGGGGAACTTTGATTTGGAAATTTGATTTCCAGAAAGTTGGAAGTTCTGGGATCAGTTTCTGTTTTCTTTGTGCCCAAAAGTTCAATCCTTGGTGTATTTCATTCATCTAGCATTTTTCTCTAAGCTATAAGGAGAAGCCAAGCCACATTCTCTGGGTTTAATTTGGAAAATACTTCAGCTAAATGCTAAGGTTCACCATTTTCAAATTCTGTCTTCCCTATAACACCAGGAGTGAATCTTGCTAAGTTCTCTGCAACTTTAAAACAAGGATAACCTTTCCTCCAGTTTCCAATAATAATTTCATCATTAACTTCTTAGGCATCATAGAAAGTCTCTTTAGTGTCCATATTACTATCAACAGTCTCATTAAAGTGATCTAGGCCTTTTCCCCCTGCATTTCACAATTCCTCAAAAAAATACCCCTTACCCATTTATAAAAACGTTCCAACATTTTGGTAATTGCAAAAAGCACTACCCCACTCCTAAGTACCAATTCTGTTTTAGTCAGCCACATGGGTGCTTTTGGATATATACCGAAGATTGGTCAGTCTTTCTAAAGGGTATTTATTTGGGGTAGAAGCTTACAGTAACCAGGCCACAAAGCATAAGTTTCTTCTCATACCAAATCCACGTGTTGGAGCAAGACAGCTGCCAATATCTGCAAGGGCTCAGGCCTTTGGGTTCCTCTCCTGTCAGGGCTGCATTTCTCTCCAGGCTTAGCTTCTGCTTCCTCCACAAGTTCAACTGTAGACCATGAAGCTCTCTACGCTTTGTGTCTCTCCACAAGGCCAGCTGTACACTATCGGGTGAACGGCTCACTCCAACATCATAACTGCTTCTCAAATCTGCTTCACAAATCTGCCGCCTTTTGTCTAGCCTTTTATACTTAAGACCATGCCCACCACGGTGTGGGGCTTGTCCTAATCATAACCTAATCATGCCCAGATTAACAGATCAGTTTACAAGCATGATCCAATTTATATTTTTATAATTCATAATTACATAAAACTGCCAAACCATTACAGGGTTTGTCAATTTTATTGATCTTCTCAATGAACCAGCTTTTGGTTTTGTTTATTTTTCTCTAGCACTTTCTTATTTTCTATTTCATTTAGCTCTGCTTTGATTTTTGTTATTTATTTCTTTCTGCTTCCTTTAGGGTTGCCTTTTTTTTTTACAATCCTTTCTGTTGTGCAGTTAATTCTTCAATTTTAGCTCTTTCTTCTTTTTTAATATATGCATTTAGAGCTATAAATTTCCCTCTCTGTATTGCTTTGGTATCATCCCATTGGTTTTGATATGTTGTATTGCCATTTTCACTCAATTTGAGATAGTTACTGATTTCCTTTGAGATTTTCTCCTTGACCCACTGTTTGTCCAAGAGTGTGCTGTTTAATTTCCATATCTTCATGCCTAATCTGGTACTCTGACCTTTAGTGATTTCCAATTTCATTCCGTTGTCATCAGAGAAATTACTTTGTATAATCTCAATCATTCTGAACTCATTGAGGGTTTGTTCTGTGGCCTAGCATGTAGTCTATCTTGGATTATGATCCATGGGTGCTCGAGAAGAATGTATATCCCACTGTATTAGGGTGTAGCATTCTGTAAATGTCTATTAGGTCCATGTCCTCTAATGTATTATTCAGGTTCTTTGTCTTTACTGATTCTCTGTTAGATGTTTCTTGAGTGTTTACCCCTTTTACTAATATGTAGTGTCCATCGTTGCCTGTTATGATTGCTTTGCATTTAAAGTCTATTTTGTCTGATATTAGGATAGCTACTCCTGCCCTTTTTTGGTTGTAATTTGCTTGTAAAATTATTTTCCAGCCATTCACTTTCAGCCTCTTTGAATCCCTGGGTCTAAGGTGGGTCTCTTGTAAACAACATATAGATGGGTCATATTTCTTTATCCATTCTGCCAATCTGTGTCTCTTGTCTGGTGACTTTAATCCATTTACATTCAGAGTTATTAGTCTCAATGAATTTCTTACCTCTGCCATATTTTCTTTGGGTTTATGTCTGTCCTATGAAGTTTTTGTTTGACTTTATGTTCTTTTTGTTGTTCTAACACTCTCCTCCATCCCTCTCTCTCCTGTTTTTTCCTTTCAATCTTTAGAGCTTCTTTTAGTATTTCCTGAAGTGCAGGTTTCTTATTGGCATATTCCCTTAATTTCTGTTTATCTGTGAATATTTTGAACTCCCCGTCAATTATCAATGCCAGCTTTGCTGGATAGAGTATTCATGGCTGAAAGTCTTTTTGTTTTAGTACCTTGACTATTTCATACCACTGTCTTCTTGACTACATGGTTTCATCTGAGAAGTCAGCATTTAATCTTATTGTGCTTCCCTTATATGTGATGGTTCTCTTTTCTCTTGCTGCCTTGAGTATTTTCTCTTTGTTTTGAGCATTGAACATTTTGACAAGTATATGTCTTTGGCTTGGCCTGTTGGGTTTATACTAATTGGGGTGCACTGTGCTTTCTGGACATGTACATCCATCTTCCTCATTAGGGTTGGGAAGATTTCTGCCATTATTTCCTTTAAAACTCCTTCTGTTCCCTTTCCATTCTCTTCTCCTTCTTGGATGCTTATAATGCGAGTATTTGCACATTTTGCGTTATTGGTTAAATCCCTGAGTACCTGCTGGATTTTTTCTATCTTTTTATCTATCTTTTCTACTATCTGTTAAATTTCAGATGTACTGTCTTCCACATCACTAATTTTTCTTCTCTCTATTCAAATCTGCTGTTATGGGAATGCGTCGTCTTTTTGTTTTCTTGGATTATGCTATTCATCGACATCATATGCATTATATTTTTATGTATGTTTACAATTTCTTCAGTATGTGCATCCAGTGTCTTCTTAATAAACTTTATCTCTTCTTTAACTTCGTTAATTTGGTCCATGATATTTGTTTGGACAACTTTGATTTGTTGTTCTATGTTCTGCACCTGTTCCTGGTGTTTGGTTTGTTCTTTGGAATGGTCCATGTCTTCCAATTTCTCAGTATGGCTTGTAATTTTTTGTTGCTTTCTGGTCATCATTTTTTCTTGATGGGTTTATTCAGTTGATTAGCTTCTCTCTCTGCTCTAGAGTTTTATTTAGCTTGTAATTCTGTGTGTGTGTTAAGTTTTCTCATTGATACTTTCTTCCCCTTGTTGTATTTCCTTGCTTTTTTCTATGTTCCCTTGAAGGAAGAAGATTAGGGCCAGAGCAATCAAAAGTGGTAAGAAAGGAAAAAGGATAATAGTACTATTGATAGAAGTTGGAAGAAGGACCATACGAGACTTAGTAAATTCAATGTTTAACTCATGTAGGCAGTGTAGAGTAATAGGGGAAGGAAATTGGAATGCCTACAATGGAATGGGGAATCAAATAGAGAAAAATATATAGAATATTTTATAAGGCCAGAATGATGAGGAGAGAGAAAACTTATAAAGAAAAGCCTGAAAGAAAAAAGTTAATATGAAAAGGAAGAAAGAAAAGAGACCAGAATAGACAAGATAGAAGTTAACAAGGGTGAAGTTGAGAGCAAAAGAAAAAGGGTGGAATGTAAGAACCACAACAGAAATCTGAAGGTAGAATGATGAAGGAAGGAGAAGAGATATCATTAGTAGACACAATGCATACTCTTTTAATTCAGGTGCAGTGGGTGAGGGTTTTGGTCATTTGTCATTGGGGCATGGGAGACTGGCTGGAGACAGTTGGGGGATATGACTGGGTCATTTTGAATGATGGAGCTAACATTTGGTCACTTGTCATTGGGGCTAGGGAGACTGGGGACAGCTGGTGGATATGGGTGGGTTATTTTGCTAAATTGTGCAAACAAGTTTCAGTTTTACAAACTGCCCCTCATGGTGACCAGATTCTGGAATGAATGCCAAGCTTCATTTCCAGAAGAGGAAATCAAAGGGAAACACAGGCAACCCTGACCCTCCATCCCACACGGTTTTCAAAGTGCCCCCTACCACCACCCAGAAACACAAAACTGGCCTAAGCTGACCAGACAAGCCCAAGGGAGGGAATCTGAGATGAACTAGGTCATGGGGTCCCACCAAAATATTGTCCAAGACCATTCTGTTCCCCAAGGCAGGAGGGGTGAACTATCCCACTCATGGACTATTCTGCTGTATTTCAGGCACACCCTAATGACTGCTTTAATAAGGGCCCACAAGTTGGACCTACTTGGGTACCTACAGGGTGAGTGGGGCCTATTTGTGTGGGGGCCCTCCTTTTTATTCCACATGTGTGAAAATTGGTCCTGCCAATTTTGGGGATGTGTGGAGCCCTGGATATCCATTTTTTGGTGGCTAGATTTGGGGTGGTGAGGAGAGAGCAAGGGGGCTGTACAGTAGGTCCTGATGGTTCCACCCACATACAACCAGGCAAAACACAAGTACCCCTTCATCTTAAGGAACTATCCTTTCTTATATGCTTCTTTCAGTTGTACATCATGCCAGTCCGAACATTGCTGTTACCTCCATACTTAGCATCTGGAGGTATTGCCACATCGTCTTGCACAGCAGTGGAAACGTGGGCCATTTTCCAATCCCACCACCAGAGAATGAGTGCTTCCTTGTCTACCTAAGGATCCTCTCCTACCCTAGACTTACTTGTAAATCTAAAACTGGGGAAATTTTATGCTCCAGGTACATACATTAAAATATAGTTGTTTTACTGTTTACACATCAGAGATACAGGTGCACCATGAATGTTCCAACTCTTTTGCTGTTTTAGAATACCTCTTGCCCAGACAGCACAAATATTCCAGCCCTTTGACTTAAGCATAGAAAGAGAGCTGTGGGTCACTGATATGAACAATGGAAATTGGGCAGTCCCTGAGAACTAGGGTCTGAAAAACAGGTTTAAAAAAAAGAGAAAGAGAAGGAGAAGAGAAAGTA
>PVKH010039024.1:0-11241 GCA_004027955.1 Chaetophractus vellerosus | reverse complement strand
AGGGCAAGCCATTGTGGGCAGGGCAAGCCGCCGGGGGTAGGGCAAGCCTCCACGGGCAGGGCAAGCCGCCACAGGCAGGGCAAGCTGCCATAGGCAGGGCAAGCCGCCGCGAGCAGGCAGGCCGCCGCGAGCAGGCAGGCCGCCGCGCGGTGAGCTGACTCGGCGGGTCACCACAACGGGGAGAGACAAGCAGACACAGAAGAACGCAAAAATGAACACAGCAAGTACAAGCAGAAAGGGGGGGATATATAATAAATAAATAAAAAAGAATATATTTAAGCAAGGATGTAAAGGACTTGTACACAAAAACCTACAATACATTGCTAAAAGAAATCAAAGAATAAATGGAAGGCCATTCCATGTTCATGGATTGAAAGACTAAATGTTAAGATTTCAATTCTAACAAAAATGATTTACAGATTCAATGCAATCCCAGTTAAAATTCCAGCAACCTACTTTACAGAAATGGAATAGTCAATTATCAAATTTATTTCAAAGGGTAAGGGGCCCCAAATAGTCTTAAAAGGCTTGAAAAAGAACAAATTTGGAAGATTCATACTTCCTGATTCTAAATATCTTACAAAGCAACAGTAGTAAAAAGAGCATAGTACTGCTACAAGGATAGATATATTGACAAATACATTAGAATTGAGAATGCAGAAATAGACCCTCATCTATGGACAACTGATTTTTGACAAGGCTGCAAAGTCCACTCAATTTGGAAAGAATAGTCTCTTCAACAAATGGCTCTGAGGAACTGGATATCTAGATCCAAAAGAATGAAAGGGGGCCCTTATCTCACACCCTATATAAAAATTAACTCAAGATGGAGCAAAATCCTAAATATAAAAGCCAGCACTCTTAAACTCCTAGAAGAAAATGTAGGGAGGCATCTTCAGGCCCTTGTGTTAGGCAATGGTTTCTTAGACTTTACACCCAAAGCACACGTGATGAAAGAAAATAGAGATAAATGGGACCTACCCGAAATTTAAAAGTTTTGTGCCTAAAGGGATTTTGTCAGAAAAGTGAAAGATAAGCTAATCAATGGGAGAAAATATTTGGACACCACATATGTGATAAGAGTTTAATAACCAGAATATATAAAGAAATCCTATAACTCAACAAGAATAAGACAAAAACTCAATTTAAAAAATGGGCAAAACACTTGAATAGATGTTTCTTCCAAGATGTTATACAAATGGCTATAAAATACATGAAAAGATGCTCGACATCATTAACTATTAGGGAAATGAAAATCAAAACCACAATGAGATATCATTTCAAACCCACTAGAATGGCTACAATTAAAAAAAAAAACAGAAAACTTCAAGTGTTGAAGAGGATGTGGAGAAATAGGAACCCTCATTCAATACTGGTGGGGATGTAAAATGACACAGCTGTTGTAGAAGAGTTTGGCAGTTCCTCAGGAAGCTAAATATAGAATTACCATATGACCCAGCAATCCCTCTATTATATATATACTCAGAAGAATTGAAAGCAGGGAACAGGCACTTGAACAGATATTTGCATGCCGATGTACATAGTTGCATTATTCACAATTGCCAAGGATGGGAGCATCTCAAGTGATCATGAACCAAGAATGGATAAACAAAATGTGGCTTATACATACAATGGAATATTATTCAACTGTAAAAGGAATGAAGTCCTGATGCATGTGACAACATGAAGGAAACTTGAAGACATTATGCTGAGTGAAATAAGCCAGACACAAGAGGACAAATATTGCAAGGTCTCACTGATGTGAACTAATTATCATAAGAAAACTCAAAGAGTTTGAATCTAGAATACAAGTTACCAGTGGATAGATTGTGGGTAGAGAATGGGGAGCTAGTGCTTAGTTTGTACAGGATTTCTGCTTAGGTTGATTGTATTGTTTGGAAATGGACAGAGGTGTTGGTAGCACGTTATTGTGAGTGTAACATAACTGAATTATGTATGTTAATGTTATTGAAAGGTGAATTTTGGGTCGTATATGTTACTAGAATTAAAATTAGAAGATAAAACATGGGACTGTATAACACAGTGAACGATTTTGTGGATGACTTACTGGGATTAATACTAGAAGTATAAGAATGTTCTTTTATGAATTATAATAAATATGACACTAATACAAGGTGTTACTAATAGGATGGTATATGGAAAAAATACACCTAATGTAAAATATGCACTACAGTTAATAGTACTATTTTAATATTCTTTCATCAATTGTAGCTAAGGTACCACACTATTGCAATGCAATGCAATGTGTCAACATGAGGGGGTTACATGGGAATGTTGCATTTTCTTTCTTAGGAAGTATGGGGGATTGAACCCAGGACCTTGTACTCGTACATGGGAAGCAAGCTCTCAAACCCCTGAGTTATACCCGCTCCCCAGAAGGTAGTATTTTTTACATGACTTTTCTGTAAGCCTACATCATCTCTAATTAAAAAAAAAGAAAACTACAAAAATAATATCTTTGTTACCTGAGGCCTGGGCCAGGCTAGAATGTTAATACTAACAATGTGATATGTGGTAGGGACCTTGGGCTACACAGGATCAACTTGACCTCTGGAGAGGCTGGAGAACTGAGGTCAGCAGCACAGTGAGTCAGGGATGCATACTGACTGATCCCCGGTAAAACACTGGGCACCAAGGCTTGTGTGCCAATACTCTCTGCTGGTGGTCACACATTGTTTTGGGGGGATTAAGGACCGTCTCTCCGACTCTACTGCAAAAGGACAACTGGACACTTGTGCCGGTTCTTTCCTGATCCCTGTTGTTTGTGTCTTTTCCCATTACTAATGATAATCTGAATCCTTTTACTGTAATAAGCCATAACTGTGAGTATAAGAAAAAAATCATCTTCCAGGAATACTCACTGATTTAGAATTTTTCAAGGGTGGCAGTGATAACATATGGCATGTGGGTCTAGTAGGTCCTGGTGAAGAAAACTTAATATGATCTTTTACAGTCCATTTAAAAGAATTAAAGATTTGCTTCTTTCCTTGTTATTTGGGGATGCTCTGTCCATGAAATACTGTATAGGTGAAAGCAATCCAATTTCTATTATTGAAGCAGATTCAAAGCCCTCCGAAGAACTATTCTTCATCCTTCAAAATCAAGTGTTAAATAGTAATGAGGCTTGAAGAGAATAGGGTAAGGAATCATTTAGCTCCTCTTTTTTCATTCTCACTTCAAACATTGGTTAACCTTCGTTTGAATAAACTTAGTTCTCCCCTAATACTCTCATGTCCTTCGTTCTGGAGTTAGTCTCTCTTATTTAGTGGTGAACCCTTCAATTGCTAATATTTTCTAATATGACACAGATCCTTAGTAAATACAAAAATTCAATTGCAGATTTAAAAATTAAAATTTTCTCCATGTTCTGAAGGATTTGTCACAATATCCCTGACTGTTGAGATGATTTTAAAATGCCCTGCAGTTTAGTATATGCAGTAATAAAGCTTGAGGAATCAAAGTTTGAGGTATTTTGCTACAAACAGTCATCCATAGCTCTGAGTTCCCTACAAGATGTCAAAGAAATTAACAGTATCAAGAATAGAGAGGCAGGAAGTGGCTGTGGCTCAGGCAGTTGAGCTTCTGTTTACCATATGGAGGACCTGGGTTCAATTCCCAGGACCTCCTGCTAGAGAAAAGGGGTTGCAGCCCTGCACAGAGAGGTTCAGGCCGCTGTGCAGCAAAGCAATGCACCAAAAAGATGATGATGCAACCAGAGAGGGAAAAGAAAAAAAAAAAAAAGGAATAGAGTGGGGAGTGGATGTGGCTCCAGCGATTGAGGTGCCTGTCCCCTACATGGGAGGTCCCGGTTTGGTTCCCGTGCCTCCTGAAAAAACAAAACAACAAAAACAAACAGTAAACAAAACAAACAAATAAAAAATCCAACTCAGGGAAGCCTATGAGGCTCAGTAATTGAGCGCCGGCTTCCCACCTTAAAAAGAAAAAAAAAAAAAAAAAGAGTGGCCTAATCATCCTTCTTGTAAAGTTTGACCTGAGAAATCTGTCAGAGTTTTACTAAGAAGGAAATATTTTATAAAGTCTTTTCAACAAGTTAATGAATCTATATATTTGAAGAAGTGAGGAACAGACTTTTTATTGTGTAATAAGCCATACTCTCAGCATCATACTATTGGAAGTAATTAGTGTAATTAAATTAAGAAGAATTGGAACCAACCAGTTATTATATGGTCCCAATAGAGAATGTGCCATCATTTGGATTTAAACTTTTAAATAGAAAAATGTGAATAAAGAGTTGTACAAACTTCATTGTTCCTTTTTGTTCCAAATTTAGATGTAGAAGACACGCATTCACTCTGAAAACCACAATGTTCAACATTTTCTGTTCAATTTTCATTGAACCTCCTCTATTTTCTGAGAAAGGGAACATCAGAAATCTATCGTAGCACAGTTTTAGCATGTCTAAGGAGAACTTTCAAATATAAGGAAAGATACACTGGCACTATGTTTTTATCCCTAACTCAGGAGTATTCAAATCTAGTATATTATAAAGCATAATAGATTCTTCATTGAGTAAAATGTTCAAATGCTTTAAAAAGCAATAAACTTACTTCCTTATATTAAATATGTAGGAATGTAGTTCAATCTTCAGTACAAACTAGCATCCTTTTTCTCATTTACTATTCACAAAAATGTCTCTCAATACTAAAAGATTTTCTTTATTGATGTCTGAAATGTTGAATTAAGAACTCTAGGATGATAATTACAAATGTACATGTCAAACACTAAGCCCAAGGTTAAAGTATACAACTTCTCATACATATAGGAAATTATAATTTTCTATAAATGACTATAGTGGGGCACATTAAATAATAAGCAGGGTGCTCATTTGTTAAGCATTTGGAGAAATTCCTAGCATGACAACAACAACAAAAAGTATATCCTAAGAGACTGAAGCCAATAAACATACTTGTAAGTTATTTCCTTAAACAGAAGCAATGGAGTATTTACACAATGGAAAGTTCTAAGTAATGCATAAAAAACCTTTATATAAGGAACTGTTTTACATTTCTCCACTCAGTCAAAAGAAGAAGAGTAGGTGTTGAAGAAAAAATTAAATGGCCACTAAGTGTCTGTGAACTTCATCTGTATTTTGTAGATGATTCTGGTACCTGAGAATTTTTCTATTTTTCTTTATATTATAGAATACATATATTCACATAATGAAAAACAAATCAAATGATGACAACTTTAAAAACAAAGGAATTATAGATCTGGTTGTTGCAACCTGAAACTTATGAAACCTCTAACCATTTACAAACTTTCCTTGCAATTACTGACTTCGGAGTAAATACTTGGAGTCTGGTCCCACTGAGGCCACTAACTCTGTACGTGCGATCCTGAGTGGGTCCCATTCAAAGCCTCATCTATAAAAAAGGGTGTTGCTGAGCTTTCTGGTGTCCCTCCCAGATCTGGAGGACTGTTTGAAAATATTTATTAAGTATTACAGATATTTACCCATTTCAATTTCTGATGGAGCCGTTTGTTTTCCTGTAGGAACTAAACAACAACTCTCAGTATACTTTGATATTCGTTAATCATATACAAATATGTTTTAAAAAATCAGTTAATTCATTTGAAAGTGATCATAGAAAAATAGGTGGATATGAAATTTCAAATAATCACAGAAATATAGATTTTAATTGTTACATTTTAAATAGGAGATAAATCTCAGGGTATTTTTATTTTACTGGTGAAGTTATTGAAATGTTATCTCCCATAGACACATCCTCTGTCTCAACGAGAATCTGCCTCAAAGAACATTAAGAAAGTGAAAAAACAACTTACAGAATTGGAAAAAATATTTGGAAACCATTTATCTGATAAGGATTTAGTATCCAGAACATATAAAGAACTATAGCTAAACAAAAATAAAAACAAAAACAAAAACAACTTAGTTAAAAAAATAGACAAAGGACTTAAATTAGCCATTTTTCCAAAGAATACATACAAATAGACAATATGCAAATGGAAAGATGCTCAACAACATTAACCATTTAAAAAAAAAAGAAAATAACAAATATTGTTGAGGATACGGAGAAATAGGAATCCTCATATATTGTTGGTGCCAGCTGCTTTGAAAGAAAGTTTGGTGGATCCTCAGAAAGTTAAGTGTGGAAGCACCAGATGACCCAGCAATCCCACTTCCAGGTATAGATCTGAAAGAATTGAAAGCAGGAACTTAAACAGATATTCACACAATGATGTTCATAGTGGCATTATTCACAATTGCCAAGAGCTGGAAGCAACTGAAGTGTTCATTCGTTGATGAATGAATAAACAAAATGTGGTATTTGCAAACAATAGAATATTATTCAGTCATAAAAGAGAACGGAATTCTGATACATGTGACAACCTGGATGAACCTCAATGACATCGTGTTGAGTGAAATAGCCAAAAATAAAAGGACAAATATTATATGATCTTACTTATATGAAGTAATTAAAATATACAAAATTGACAGTCAGAAATTAGAATACGGGGTACCAAAGGCAGGGGTGTGGATGGGGAATGGAAGTTAATGCTAACTTAGTACAGATTTTCACTTTGAGATGGTAGAAGAATTTTGGTATTGGTTGGTTGTTAAGGTAGCACAACACTGTAAATGCAATTAATAGTGAATAGTATATTTAAAAGGTAGTTAAAATGGGAAATTTAGGTTGCATATATGTTATCAATGTAAAAAAAAACCAATATCTATCATACAACATGATGAGTAAACCCAAATGGTAACTATGGACTACAGTTTTAATATAATCATAATAATATTGTTCTATCAGTAGGAACAAAGTTACCACACTAATATAAAATCTTAATAATAAGTAAAATTGTATGTTTTGGGGGATATATAGGAACTCTACTTTCCACATGATTTTTCTGTAAACCTATAACTACTTTAATAAAAAAAAAATAAAGAGTATTACCTAGCCAGATATCTATCTACATGTTCATGAGGCCCTTTTCTAAAGTGTATGGGAATTTAATTTTTAGAACCATATTTCCATATAAAGATTTTCACCAAAGACCATCATTAATGGATATCTGAGGGTGTTAAGTCATATGAAAGCTATGTATAGTAATACATAAAGGAGATATATTTCTTTAACATTTTATTGTAAACATTTTTAAGTTCATATGTTCAGCAGTTTAAAATGGTAAGGCAGGTGAAGTTATGGGGTATGTTGTTGCATACAACGTTAGAATTTTCTTTTATTTTTTTAAATATTATGAGACTTTTTACAAGAATTGTCTCATGCAACTGTGGGAATGGGCAAGTACAAATTCCATAGGGCAGGATGCAAGCTGGTAACTCCAATGAAGGTTTCTGGTAAATTCCACAGGAGAGGCCAGCTGAAGCAGAGCTGGAAATTCTCTTCTGACAGCTGAAATCATCATTTCTCAATTTGGGGGGGATGGGTACGGGGGCCAGAGATTGGACCTCGGAACTTGTAGGTAGCAAGCTGGTGCTTCATTTGTTTTACTTGTTTGTTTGTTTGTTTTCAGGAGACACTAGGAACTGAACCCAGGACCTCCCATGTGGGAGGCAGGAATGTAACCTCTTGAGCCACATCCATGAGCAGCATTTTCATTTTAACTAAGGCTAAACTGTGAAAGAAAGCAGTCTCATTTCTCTAATGCTTGATTTCACACTCACTGTGTAACCTTTCTCCAGGAATAAAACCCAGATAGAGAAATTAATGAATAAAAATATCACCTATAGGTTCACTGATACCTGGTATCTAAAAGAACTTTGAAGACATCATTTTTATATTCATTCAAATGTTCAAGAATTTGAAATAACAATTCTACCTCAGAAAAGGGACTGTGGAGTGTGTTGCTACAAGGTACATTGTGGGAATACAGGCTCAGGCACAACAGAAACTTTCAGTAAATGACTGTTTTACACTTACACAGCACAAGGAGACCAAAAGAACAAGGAAAGAGATCCCATCATGGCTGGTCTCCCAGGGAGCCAGACTGCTTAGGTCAGTGATGATAGATAGCAGTTCCACATGCTCCACTTCATGTACCAGGGAAGAGAAACTTGTACTGTCTGAGGACATGGTATTTATACACCTCAGGAGGAGGAGCCTTGGCCCTTGAGATTTCCCTCCTTGATAAGCAGCTAGGTTTGCTTTTTTCCAGGTTTCTGGGTTTAAGTTATGGTCAGGCTTTTTCAGGAGACCTAACATCCCCCCAGGCTGTTTTATGGAAACATACTGAAACATCTGCACACAATAAAAATGGTATAGGGTTAGGCTAGGACTGGAAGATGGTCACTAGGTGCTAGGTGTGTCCTTGACTTCTCCAGCAAGGCTATTAATCAGGCACTGAAGAAAAGGCATTGCCTCCATCGCGATTTCTACCCTTGGGGATTTTCCTCAAGTCCATCTTTCCTACTTGGAACAAGGGGATACACACCGGCTCCAAAATGCCCTGGGAAAGGGATCAGGAAGGACCCCAGGAGCTTCCCAAATGCTGCACTTTCTTGGCCTCTCTGGCAAATGTAGGCTTTCCACTGCCCCATGTAGCCCTGAGGAAGTACAGTGTCTTTAAGTCTCCTCAGCAGCCTTTGTCTGAGGTGGATTGGAGCAATGGCCACCCTCAGAGCCAGGTTCCCAGTGAACCAAACTTGCTAATCAAAAGCCAAGATCAGCAATAGGCCAGGCCATGCCCACCTACCCCTGACCTTCGGGAAGTGGATTTTTATGTCCCTTTCTGTCACCAGCAAACTAGCCAAGAGCTGGATCCCATGGTGGCCTGCCACAAGAGTGTAGAATGGGTGCCAGTAACCCCAGAATGGAGAAAGCAATTTACTAGCCTTTTCTGTAACTTACTAGCCTCTTTCTCTCCTCCATTGGATACTGTATAGTGTTCTGCTGTACTCCAGAATTTTGAAATAGTGGTTTCAGAAAGCTTTTGCCTGTTTAATAGAACCCTGGAACTTCCTTCTCCACCATCTTCCCACAATCTTCTCCATACTTCACTCAGTTTTTACTTAAATAAGAAGCCATAAATCTCACAAAACACATATTTCTGTACATATCTTCAGTGTGTGTAACTGGAACTATTATGTCTTTTAACCCAATTTGGTTGCTGGGTTTTCTTTTAATGAAAGGGATCGACCAAATATTGCATAAGGGCCTTGTCATGGTTTGAAGATGTTTGTACCCCCAAAATATATGGTTTCTTTACTAGAGAATTTGTGGGTTTACAGAGCAAACATGAATGAAATACAGGACTCCAATTTCAATTACATTGAAAATGCTGTGCTACCATCAACACAATACATTTAAAATTACATTTCCAACATATCAAATAGGAACCCTGTACATTTTAAGTCTTAATTTCCCATTCCCTATGCTGCCCCATATCCTGGAAACCCATATTCTATCTCCTGACTCCATGAGTTTGCTTATTATTATTCCAAATTAATGAGATCATTCAATATTTGTCCATTTGTTTCTTGCTTATTTCATTCAACATGATGTGTTCAAGGTTCATTCATGTTGTTCTATGAATCAGGACTTCAGTCCTTATTATGGCTGAATAATATTCCATTATATGTATATACCACATTTTATTTACCCATTCATCGGTTGATAGACACTAGGGTTGCTTCTATCTGTTGGCAATCGTGAATAATGCTGCTTTGAACATCAGTGTGAAAATATCTGTTTGAGTCCCTACTTTCAATTCTTTGGAGTATATACCAAGTAGAGTGATTGTAGAGTCATATAGTATTTCTATACTTAGTTCTTTGAGGAGCCATCAAACTGTCTTCCACAGTGGCTGCACCATTTTACAGTGGCATAAGCAATGAATGAGTGGTCCTATTTCATTGCATCCTAACTAATGCTTGTTAATTTCTGTTTTTTTTTTAATAGCAACAATTCTAACATGTGAAATGATATTTCATTGTGGTTTTGATTTACATTTCCCTGATGGCTAATGATATTGAGCATCTTTTCATGTGCCTTCTGGCCAGTTGTATATCTTCTTTGGAGAGATGTCTATTCAAATCTTTTGCCCATTTTTAATTGGACTGTTTGTCTTTGTTATTAAGTTGAAGGATTTCTTTATATATTCTGGACACTAAACCTTTATTGGATATGTGGTTTCCAAATATTTTCTCCCATTGTGTAGGTTGTCATTTACTTTCATGATAAAGTCCTTTGAGTCAAAAAAAGTTTTTAATTTTGATGAGGTCCCATTTATTACCTTTTTATTTTGTTGCCTGTGCTTTGGTTGTAAAGTCTAAGAAACAATTGCCTAATACAAAGTCCTAAAGATGCTCCTCTATTTTCATCTAGGTGTTTGATAGCTCTAGTTCTTATTTTTAGGTCTTTGATATATTTTGAATTGATTTTTATATATGATGTGAGTTAAGGGTCTTCCTTCTTTTGTTTGGAAATGGAGATCCAGTTTTCCAAGAACCATTTGTTGAAGAAACTATGCTTTCCCAATTGGATGGTTTAAAGCTTGTCAAAAATCAGTTGACCATAAATGTGAGGATTGATTTTTTAACTCTCATTTTGATTCCATTGGTATATTTGTCTGTCCTTCTGCCATTACTATTCTGCTTTGATTACTGTGGCTTTGTAATTGTTAAGATCTGGAAGTGTGTGTCATCCAACTTCATCTTTTTCAGGATGGCTTTAGCTATTTGGGACACCCAATCATCCCACATAAATTTAATGATTTGCTTTTCTGTTTCTGCAGAGAAGGTTGTTGGAAATTTGATTGTGATTACATTGAATATATAAATTACTTAGGGTGCAATTGACATCTTAACAATATTTAGTCTTCTAATCCATGAATTGGTCATGTACTTTTATTTATTTAGGTCTGATTTATTTCAGCAATATTTTGTTGTTTTCAGTGAACAAGACCTTTAAATCCACGGTTAATTTTATTCCCAGAGATTTGATTCTATTAGTTGCTATTGTGAATGGAATTATTTCCTTGATTTTTTCTACTGAGTGTTTATTGCTTATGTATAGATATCCTACAGATTTTGGGCTGTTGATCTTGCATCCCATCCTTTTGCTGAATTCATTTATTAGTTCTAGGATCTTTGTTGTAGATTATTCAGGATTTTCTGTATATAGACTCATATCAGCTGCTAATAGGGAAAGTTTTACTTCTTCCTTTCCAGTTTGGATATTTTTTCTTCCTTCTTTCTTTCTTCCTTCTTTCTTT
>PVKH010039023.1:0-11242 GCA_004027955.1 Chaetophractus vellerosus | reverse complement strand
GTCTGCCCGCTAGGAGAGGTCCCCGGGAATCGAACCCAGGGCCTCCCATGTGGTATGCCGGTGCCCTATCCACTGGGCTATCGAGCCGGCCCCAGTAGTGTCCTTTTAAAGGATTTTATTACTCACCAGCTTTAAATGCAATAATGTGAACTATTTGCCGCTTTTGATTGTAGGCATGCCAAAGCAGTACCATGGGAGGAGAGGGCATTGAAGAAAACTATGGGGTATTTTAGAAAAGAAACCAGAAAGCACCAACTCCTAACATGGAAAATAACTCCCTGTGGCTTATGGAGTGTATTCACATTCATGACCTTAGTTGATACTTTTAACACCTTTGTGAGGTAAAAAGGATTGGAACTGATAGCTCCATTTTTCCAGAGGTATGTTGGCCTAGGTTCCACAACTTCTTCAGTAAAGACTGACTTGAAGAGGTGGTTATGTTGCAATGTTAAGTACTTACCTGTTGCATCATCAAAAGCCAAATACAAGTGTAGGGACATCCCATGTTAGAATATTTCTCAACTGATGCATCACTGACACAACAGCCCACCATGGAGACCTAGCTTTTGTCTTCTTTGGGGCAGATAACGTGCTCCTCCACAATAACGAACTGGGGGTGGGAGCTGGGGTGTGTGTGGTATCTGAGACAGTCAAAACAGGCCACAGAACTGCAGCTGCTTGAGCCACGCTCTAGTAACTTACCCCTCGAGGAGCCTGAGTTTGCTTATAGGTGCTTCTGGAATAAAATGTTCAGTTATAATTTTAGTCTTGGAGGTTGAGAACCAATGCTTTATATTTTCAAAGAAGTCAGAAAATAGGCAGTTTTTTGTTTGTTTGTTTAGGGAGGTCCTGGGACTTGAACCCCAAGACCTCATACATGGGAAGCAGGTGCTCAACCACTGAGTTACAACTGCTCCTAAAACAAGCAGTTTTGAAACTGACACTTTATTACTCCATAAAAGATTTCTACTTCTTGACCTTTAAGTTCTGTCGGGTTTATCTGAGTACAAGAGTAAGAGACCTTGAATACTGGGGATGGAGTTAGGGGTGGGGGATGGGGAATTATTGCTTAATGGGTACAGAGTTTCTGTTTGGGGTGATGGAAAAGTTTTGGTAATGGATGTTGGTAATGGTAGCACAACATTTTGAATGTAATTAACACCACTGAATCATATACTTGAAAGTGGTTAAAATGGGAAATGCTATGTTGTGTATGTTACAAAAAATAATAAAGAAGAGACTTGGCCAACCTAGCCACAACCACCGCAGGCGGAAATAGCGGGTTCCAGTTGCACTGCCTGGCCTTGAAGCCCAGCTCTACAACTTGGCTAGCTGTGTGTCCTTGGGCATGCTGCTTAAGTTTTCTGTGCCTCATTTTCCTCACAGGGGCAATACTACTACTTTACTAAGGGTGTTTTAAGATGAAATGAGATCACATAGGTGAATGTGAGCGTTCAACAGGATTGACGCTCGGCCCACTCGAGCACTTGGAAATTGTTGGCTATTAGTGGAAGGATTCAAGGCCAGTGCGGGAAGTACAGCTAGGTCTCATGAACTGAAAAATAAAAAACGGGCCTCTCGTCTACCACTCGGCGCAGCTCCATTCTCCTTTCTACACCCTGGTGCCCTCTAAATGCACATGATCCTGCAAGGCAGCCAGCCTGGCATCTGTGGAACTGTGCTGCCACGGTGCCTCCCCCAGTGCCCCTGGAAGTTCTGTCTGGACTGTCATGTACCATGAGCTATAATAAACTTCAGAACCTTTATCCAAACCATCGTCACAAAAGAACTACACACACACAAAATCTTACAGGGACTTTTATTAAGACCCAGTCATGCATATTAAAATTACATGTTTTCACCACTCTTAGAAAATGCACTAGAAAAATAAATTTTTGGTCAAAACAAACGCTGAAGTAGAGGAATCAACCACCATGTGTCCCTACACTCAAAGCCAAACTGAATTTCAGTTTGAAGCAAGGAATGTGACCAGTGGCTGAAGTGGTGCCCCAGACTGGTCAGAAAATTAGCCTACCTCCCATTCCATCAGTGATGTCAGAGGCTCTTGGCCACAGAGGGTTTTCAAGTATTTTGCTTGTAACATTCCTACCTGGTTAGCCAAGAAGCTGAGGCATGTCCACAAGAATCCACAACAGCATCCAATGTATTGCCTGACAACACACTAGCCATTGCAATTGAAAAACAAGCTAATTTAAAAATAGTAAATTCATCGCTATCATCCCCAAATTATGGCAGGCCTCTCCATGGAGCAAGCGCCTATCAAGTAGGAACAGTTGGCATTTCTCTGAGACAGGCAATCAGAAAGGAGCTTCCTTCAGATTTACAAAATTAAATCCCAATATTGAGAGGTACTGGCAGAACTGACATCTTTCCTAATAGTTGCTGTTCTTCTGCTGGTATCTCCACACCTCTCACAGTTACAGGACAGCCACACTTGTATCATTAGCTAACATTTTATTCCCTAAATGAAAGAAGAGGTTTCAAAGGAAAAACCTTAAAAGCTGACAACTTTAAAATGAGGTATTATAACAATGCCACAACAGCACTATAGCTTTTGCTTACCCAAATGGAAAAGTAATCCCCTGATCTGAGAATCAGGTGGCATTTAAAGAAACTGCCTGGCCCAGGAAGAATTCAGAAAGGCTCACGGGAATTCAGGAAAAAAGAATGCCTTTTATTGCCCTGGCAAAAACGTAATCTTCTTGTCACCCAAAGTGTTTAGAAACCTCTAAGGAGAAGTGACTCCTTGTGAAAGCAGGATGCAGTCTGAGGGATCTAAAGCCACCTCAGCCAGGGGGCAAATAAGAAACTCAAGATGGGAAGCCAGTATCAACTTCAGGCTGTTGTGTAGATTTCTTCCACTGTCCCTCCATGAAGGTAGTATAGGAATCCACTTCCCAGAATTCTGGGTAAGGGTATGGGGATGTGAAGGAAGAAAATGTCTATTACCTAAGCTTACGGTTGCATTTGGAAGCTTTAGGTGCCAATTCATTCAGACCTAGATTTCCTAAATATAAGCCAGAGGGGTGAAAAAAGCCTCTAAAAAGAGTATTCCTGTGGCAGTTAAGCCAGTTAATCAAATGCAGGGAATAGGTTTCAGGGTTCAGAGTGGCCACATGGCAAGGTAAAGGTGGAACTCAGGTCTCCTAATTGAGTCCCTTTCTCCACTACTACACCACCCTGAATTTGGGGAAAAGTTCATCTCCAGAACTTCTTCCTGAGGAAGACACTCCCAGTTCTGCTCCCGATGTTCTCTCGTTTGTTCAGGCTGCCCAGGGCTGCCAGCACTGTCCCTGCTGCCGGGTAAGGCTCGCTGTGTGCTCCTGTCGTGGCTCCACAAAAGTGGGCCGGGTCTACACAGAGGCTGCCCAGATTTCCACCCCAGGAGATCCTGCTTTAGCAACTTGGTTCAAACCTCCTGAAGTGCCGAAACCATTTGCTCTCTCTTTGGCGCTGAGACAAAGCTCCAGGGTGCAGACCAACTTGGCCCAGAAGCTGAATGAAACAGCTCCTCCTCAGTCAAACTGGGAAGGTCTGGGAAATGGGAAACAGCCTTCCTGGTCTTTGAGATGTTTCTCTCGGTGAGTCTGGCCATCCCTATGTTAAGACACATGGACAAAGGCAAGGGTCCAGGATCCCAATCTAGAATTCAAACCTCAGAAACTTGGGGCTGAGTGATTTCTCTCTTCCTTTAGCTTTACTTTTCCATCTCTGTTTTCTTTTGGGATGCAGAAAGCCTCTAATTCTACTACTCAGGCAGTTGAGTGCTGAACCCTCTACTTGCCACCTTTAGGCCTCTTCAGCAATGCTGGTCGCAAACTAGAGGCAGCTAGGGCTGTGCATTTTGGCACTTCCAGCTCAGCCAGATCCCTAGAGGATCTAGTTAGCATCTATGGTGAAAAGAGCTTTCCCTAGAATTGGCACTAATGAGGTAAGTAAAATAATTTCCACTAACACCACCAGACATTTTAAAAAGTGCTATAGAGATGAACAGCTCTAAATTTTACGAGTACTGTTCTCTTCCACCTTGACTGGTTATGATGTCTGACAAATGCTCGAAGAAAGTAAAAACACATAGTAACATAGTACTCATCATTGTTTAACACCATAATTGACATGGGATGAATATGAAAGAAAACTGGTCAAAAGCCATCCGATGAACTACCTAACCTGACACTTGGGCTAAGGCTAAATTCTTGACAGGGAGAGCCTAAAGTGCTGAAACAGAGCGAACATTCAGGCAGCCTGGGCTCACTGAAGTCTGTCCACCTGGAGCAGAGAGAAACTCCAGGAAGTTTGGGGAACGGGGTGGGGAGGGCCCCAACGAGGCCCAGCAATAATCTGCCATTGCGTTCATTTCCCCAGACCAGAGTTTTTAAGAATTCCGAGTAATGTAAATGCTCACGGTGGCCAGGCTTACAATAAACCAGCAGTCTCAGGGGTGGAAGGGAGTCACGCAGCATCCGGGGCTTCTCCCCTGTCCTCTTAAGCATTCACAGAACCATCCTTTCCAAGTAGAACCATCGCTACAAAAAGGAAGTCGGTACCTAAGTCCCAGGACTATACATACTAGTTTCCTTAAAGACGGGGCCATCCGGTGACAAATCCCCAGTGGAAAGGCCCATGTGTGACAGAAAACAAGATCCAACCACTTGCACCTAAAGAGTCTTTTTCCAGGCAGAAAGCCAATGTCTGACAATATTCAATAGCATAACCAAATCCCAGAACCTCAGTAGCCAAAAGGGCCCTGGACGTGATTTCATCCAGCCTCATTTTACAGGTGAGAAAGCTGAGTCCATAGAAGCCCATGCCTCATCCAAAGGTCACACATCTAGGGCTGGAGCCCAGGTCTAATTCCTAGGCCAGTATTCTTATAGCTATGACCTGGAATCCAATATTTTAAGTAGAGTAAAATCATATACTTCTAGGACCCTGCATGATTCCATTGAGAACCAGGGCTAAGGCTTTATGGGTTTGGGAAAACAAGTTTCTATTGCAAGATTAACCCGTGAATCCCAGAGGTGCTTTGAAATCTCTGGCTCCTTAATTTGATCAGGCAGTGCTGAGGTCCTAATGCTTGCATGATCCAGTTAAGGTGCTTTCCAATCCCAGTGAAGGCAACCTGGGCCTGGACCTCAAACTTGAAGTTTCCTGATGAGCAGCAGAGGTCTAGAGTTAGGGTTCATGTGAAAGACACAAACTCCCAAAGTGTCATGTTTGGCCCCCTTGCAAGTTCAGCCCACCTGTTTCACAGGAGTATGCAGGCTGGCAAAATCAGGTCGTTTTCTCCTGGAAAGTGGGACCAAAGTCATTTTTCTTTAAGATGCCCAAGAAGCAGATAAAGCTTCCAGGTTAATGGCTGCAAACTGGGATTCCAAACACTTGGGAATCACTGGTGACATACTCCATGATTTTCATGGGGTAATTCAAGTAACCACGGACTCACCCCATGGCTCATCCCCAAAGAGCAACAGGCTTTTTTCCTCCATGCTGCAGCTTGAGTATAATGAACACGACTGAATCCAGGGCACCTTAGAGTCTCCCTGTGCCTCTCCAAAGAACAGAGGACAGTATGAACTGATGGTGACACTCACCAGGACTGGCTAATAGCAGGAGTACAGCTGTGCTTTCACAGCCCGCACAGAGTCATCACACTGTGCATCTGAAGGCAGCCCCTCGGGCAACTGGGCCTCACCCAGGATGCTGTCGCAGGCAGGGACAGGCTGGGAGAATTCTCGCACAAAATCGTCTTCAGAGGCCAGCAGCACCTCGTTCCAGGCCGTGATGTCCAGTTCTCCAGCTGTGCCCCCATACTCCTTGGGGAGAATGCTTCTCGGAAGGTTCGTGTGGAGAGAGTTCAGGTCAGATCCATGGAGGAAAAACTAACAGGGAAGGAAATGAAAACACATGGGCTCATGTTAATCAGTAATACAGTCATCTACTTCATGCTAGCAGCTCAAATATCTGCTGAAGGATTAAAGGAACGGTTAATAGCAACTCCACCCTTCCAATTCCTCAGCCCCCAAAGCCTGGAGGATGCTTAATTCTCTTTGTCTTATATTCTCACCCAATTATTGGCTGAACCTTCAAAATATATCCAGAATCCAACCACTTTGCTACCAACCCTAATCCATGCCACAACCACATCTCACCCAGATTCTCACAATAGCCTCCTACCTGGTCTCCCTGACACCCCTCTTATCCCACTACAGTCTCAGGTCTTTTAAATCTAAGTCAGATCACATCATGCCTCTATTTACAACCTCAGAGAGAGTCAAGGCCAAAGCCCGTGCAATGGCCCACAAGGCCCTTCGCAATCTAGCCCCCTTTTCATTCTTTGACTTCTACCACTCTTCCCTCTCTTCTTGCAGCTCCAGCCACTCTGGCCTCCCCCCTCAGGGTCTTTGCAGTTGCTGGTCCCCAGATACCTGCATGGCTTGCTCCCTCACCTCTTCCACGTCTATGTTCCAATGCCAACTTCTCAATGATGCCCTCTCTAAGCCACCCTACTGAATAGTGCAACCCCTTCCCTATCTCCCACACTCAGTACTCCCCTTCCCTGCTTTGTTTCCTTCTTTGTACTTAATCATATTCTAATACGAAGTAACATGTATAATCAATTGATTCTCCCTTTTGAGTGTAAACTTCCTGGGGACAGGGATTTTTGTCTGTTTTGTTAATCTGGAACATGCCTGAAGATGCTAGTTGAATCAATAATTATTTCTGAATGGATGAACATACAAAAGGACAAATAACATCATGGGCCACAAATACGGGCATTTCACAGATGTAAAAGACATGGCCCAAAGGATGCTTTGGTAAAATGAGGTTCCAAACAGGATCTCCAGGAATCCACATGGGTCTAAACCCACAGGGAGGTCACTAAATTAATGGTTCTCAAACTTAGCTGTGTATCAGCTGTGCAAATCACCTAAGGAGGTTTTTAAAACACAGATTCCTGTGCCCCACCACGGAGCTGATACATCAGAATCCTCAGAAGAGCCTGGGATCTGAATTTTTGACACGTCCTTGAGGCGAGAGCAGTCTCGTATCAGAGAACCCTAGACTTTTAGGTTCCCTCCCTTGCAGCCCTGAAATTCCTTATCCCCTTATGCTTCCTCTTTGAAAAAAGGAGTATAAAACTCAGGACCAAGTCTTGGGACTGACCACAGTGTTCCTAGGCCTCGGGAAGAAAGTGAAAACCACTACCCATCTCATTTTAAACAGCTGTACTGGGAAAGGTTAAGAGAATTGGCTCTTCTGGATCAGAGAGGGAGACCAACTGTTCAAGTGCCATCTAGCCCTTCTTAAATAAGAGCTCAGTTACAAATTCACATTTCATAAACCCTGATTTGTTCTAAAGACCTTATACAGTGAGACAACAAATTAGGTAAGTGGAAAGCTTAAACAGTATTTAAACCCCAAGGTTCTGTAGTAAGAAATCACCATAACTCTCCCCCCCCCCTTTTTTTTTTAGGAGGTACCTACCAGGGAATGAACCTGAGACCTTGTACAAGGGAAACGGGCACTCAACCACTGAGCTACTCCTGCTCCCCACCATAACTCTTTTTAACTATCTGCCCAGTGATGATGCTTCCACCTCCCCTTTTCCACGTCCTCACAATGCCCAGGCCAGCATACGGAAAAGTCTAGATGATTACAGAGTAGAGAAGCTCTTATGATAAAAATCCTGGCTCTCCTCTCTTTACTGTCAAAAAGTATATTCTCTACTTCATTTTCCCCTTACAAAGAGGACTTTTCACTTATTTTATCTTTAACTTGTACATCCCAAATTAGTAGTCCCAAAGAAAAAATAATAAACTAAGATAAGTACTAAAATGTTAACAATAAATCAAGGGAGCAGAAATAAAATGCATTTAAAGTATCTGAGGAGTAAGAATAGCCAGAAACAGCAGCTATGTACAGCAGGGGAAACAGAGAGAGACTGAGAGGTGAAGAATTTTCTTGTTTGTTTTTTGTTTATTAACATTATTGAAACAATGAAAATGCTCTAATAATGCTTGAAATGAATGCACAACTATTTGATTATACCACATACCACTGATTGTATACTTTGGATAAACTATATACTTTATTAATAGGCATTGATAAAATTGATTTGTTAAAATAAAAAAATCAATTAAAAAAAATAAAGTATCTGAAGTCAATAAGACCATCACTTACTCTGTTTGCTATTTTCTCCTTCAGAAATGGTTTTATGATGGCAAAAATGCCTTTAAATATTCTAGGTTCATTTACTACATGGACTGCTTTTATCCGAATGGGGAAACCATCCTGTGGGGGCAACGGAAAGGGGTGTTAGAACATCTGGAGCATCTGCAAACTGTCCATTTCCACCACCTGCCTCCCACCCCTGCCCCCATCCCCTGTCCTTTAAAATCTTCATTTTTTCGGCCCCAACATCGGTCTGGTCTGCTTCTCATAGTCTCCTCAAAGATGCCCAACTGTGGGCTAAGTAGGAAGACAAGGGGAGTGGACATAGCTCAAGTGGTCGAGCACCTGCTTCCCATGTATGAGGTCCTGGGTTCAATCCTGGTACCTCCTAAAAAGAAAAATAGGAAAACAAGCTTCTTGGCACCCAGGGCAAGCAAGTGGGGAGCTGCTCCTCTTGTGGCAAAACATGGTCTGAGTCTGCATGGCTGGATCTAGAATCCCAGGCCTTCGGTTCAGTGTTGCCCAAAACTTATTTCTCAGGATGTTACTGCGTATGATGGAAACAAATGGTTCCATGGTAGATGAGTTTGAGAAAGAGTAGACTACTGCTACTCAAACAGGTTTCCTTCACTGCAGGACTGTTCAGAGTCTTTGTTTATTGTGAAATTCACAAGAAAGGGAATGTGTGCTATGCCACATTTCCCAAACTTATTTAACCCTGGAACACCCCCCCACCCCCATCATCTTACAGGATGAAAACGCTGGTCCAAACTCATTACACTGACACTTGAATCTACAGGGTATCCCGTAGGAGGCATCAAAAGAAAGATGGAAGCCAAGGAAAGCCAGAGGACTGGTTCAAAGCCAGAATTCAAATTTAGGATTTATTTGTTTGAATAATAAGCCTGGTGTGCAACAGGGGCTCAGGCACGTTTCTGAAATTCAGCTGAGGAGAAGAGAACTGCAGGTGCCCCAGTTAATAGGAGACAGCACCCCATGTGGTGCGTCAGATGAACAATCAACCAAAGCCTGCCCTTAGAGCTGTGCGACTGCAGCCAAGTCACAGCCTCTCCAAGGTTTCAGTTTCCCCCTTTTATCAAAAAGGAAAGATATCTCTTGCCCTGCCTAGCTCAGAGGTTTCCCTGAAGGACTGAATGGATTAAAATGACTGAAAAAGCGCTTTGCAAACTGTTAAGCATTGTGCAGATGTGTAAGGAACTTTTGCTTGAATTAAGAGGATTTTGTGGCTCCCAGTCTCTCCCAGAGACTTGTGGTCCAAAATGCAGAACCTGCGGTGAGAAAGCATCTGGACAAAACACAGTGCTCCACTGCCCCTACACGGCCGGCCCCACAGGGGGCAACGGGAGGGGCTCCATCACCTGGGGTGGAAGCACAATTTCCCAGTCAGTTTCATGAGTTGGGAGAACTCCTATGTTTTCTGTTCCGAAACAAAAAAGGCTAAAAGCATTCCTCTGCTTTTTTGACTTCTTCCCTAAAGTGTGTTTGCCCAGGTTGAAGAGGCACCTCGGAAACTGCTGGAGACCCTGATGAGAATGAGTGGGAAGCAGGACTACATTTCCTCACATAGTGCTTCTGCATTTTGTTGATTGGGGGAGGAGGAAGTAGGGCTTGTGAATCAACTAAGACCTGCGGTAAATGGACAGGGCCCTGAGGAAAGCCAAAACGACCATGGATGGGCACGCGGCAAATACGGGCCATACCTGAAGGATGCCAATCACCTTTTTGGCAATAAAAGGTCCAAAATGAGATGCTTTTGATAAGCTCACTCCTTTGTAGTCTGCAAGAATTACAATTCCATTCACCTGGGTTTCTTCAGACTTAATGAGTTTTTCTAATGTCAAGTATATGGCTCGGATGTTCTCCGTAATTGGATAGTTGCTTGGTATCCATCTGTCTAAGATCATAAGAGATAGACAGTGTGTTATAGAGATGAATACAAATAAGTAATCAAACAGGCTAAAACTTTTATCTCTTTTTTAAAGCTGCTGTTTAAAAATGAAAATAAAGGTGTTCTAATAGCCATGATACTAATTAGGTTAGGAAATGTGGCACCTTAAGCAGCTGCTGATGTTTAACTCCAAACATAGCAGCACATTCTGAAATGGAAGTGCAGTGAGGTTAAAGGCATGCACCCTGAAATCAAACACAACTGGGTTTGAACCCTCCTAGCTATGTGGTCTGGGGCAAGTTACTTCCTCAGTCTGAGCATCACTCTCCTCGTAAGTAGAATGGGATAATAACACCTACCTTAGTGGACAGCTGTGCTTCCTGCCATCAGCTAGTTCCTCTATTCTAATAACATCATCCTGATTTTCCTTGGGGAACCATCCTTTTCTCACTCTAGTCATGCAGTTTGGGCAGAACTAACTTGATTCCTGGATCCAGGCCAGGTGGCTTGCCCAATCCAGGCACTACATCCTTGTGGCCACGGTGTGTGATCCCAGCCAGGTCATGCAGAGCCAGTGAACAATTCTGGAACTTTGGCTCTTTGGAAAGGAAGGATCTTTTTACCCACTTGTAGTCGAAAGGAGGTGAGCTAGGGATTCAGGAGCCCCATGAGTCAAGAGCTAGCCTGAGATTGAAGCCCATGCCAAAGACAACAGAGATGGAAACATCTTTCCAATGCCATAGTTTGAGCTCCCCAATTCAGCTGTGCCCAGCTGAGTTGGCTTTGTCACTGGCCACCCAGAGTGAGTCCTAACTCATGCACCACCTTCAGGAGATGCTGTGAAGATGGAGTGAGTTCTAGGAGATCCCTCATTAAATTCCCCTTTCAAGGCTGGGAGTTCCTTTAATACACTCCATGTATTTAAAGATTCTTTCCTCTCTTTGGGAAAAGGATGAAAATGACAACTTCTGACTGATTATTCTTTTTTTTTTCTTGATAACCATTATTCTTAAGAGAATCCCACCAAGATCTGTGTGCCCCTTTCTTAGAAAGAAAAAACTTCACATGATTTTCACCAGGGGAACATTTAAGATGTGTAAAATTCCAATGAAAATTCTTCATCTAAAAACTGCCAGC
>PVKH010039022.1:0-11239 GCA_004027955.1 Chaetophractus vellerosus | reverse complement strand
ATCATTGGAGGTTCCCAGGATCGAATCCCGGTAAAGACAGGAGAAGAAGGATGGGAAGAGAGGGCAGGAAGCAGACACAGAGAATTGCCCAGCGAATGGACACAGAAGAGCAGCAAAAATGGGGGGGGGGGAGTGGTTAGAAATGGATAAAAGTAAATAAATAAATAGATCTTTAAAAAAAAAAACAACAACTGAAAGCCAGAGAGCAAGGGGGATGCAGTCCACAGGGCTCAAACTCCTAGGGCACAGAGTAGGAAGAAGCCGGGAGATCATTTGGATATTTTGCATTTGCTCGCAGATCCAAATGCCTTTCCTTCCATATTTTGTCCTAGCAAACTTCTTGTCACCTACTAAGCCCTCTCTAGCACACCCACTATGCCACCTTCTTTAACTCCCCCAGGCCCTTCCTTTGTGTCTGCCTACCCATAACCATACCGCTTCTAGGGCACTTATCCCTTAACATTGCATGCTTGTTTAGTAGGTCACGTTCCTCCCACTAAACTGTGAGATTGTTGCAGTCAGGGACTATACCATATTTATTTTTGTATTCTCAACCCCTGGCCTGCTTTCTGGCATACAATGGATGTTCAATAAATATTTGCTGAATTAGTAAAGATGGAAGACTATGAGTTAATGAGGCCCCCAAAGACTTATCTAATGAAACATAATTCTATCAACACCCCTTTCCAAATAACAGAGATTGCACGTTCATTTGGACTAAAATTCAAATGTTACGTAAGTCATTTGTAAGTCCCAGGCTTCAAACATTGATGATTGTATGTGTGCCACATCTGTAGTAATAGCTCAAATCTCAATGCTCCCCAGCCCCTGCCCCTCTAACAGGCAAGATGTCTGATCTGTCCCCTAATATAGCAAATCTCCACGTATTCCCACAGGTGTAACCTGAATGTCCCTGGCCCTCTCTTTCCTCCTTCCTCAGGACCTATGGGTCCAAAATGGAGTGGCTTCTTCTACAGAAGTTTCCAGGTCGGATGCTGTTGCACAGATGCCTGGAGTCACTGCTTGCAGCTTTGCAGCCCCTCTATTGCGTTCACCTTTCTGTTAGCCAACCACTGCATAGTGCCCTTGCTGCTAACCATAATGCTGCCAGTTTTCCTCTGGACCGACTGTGTCTACACCACTCATGGGAAGCTGATCAAGCTTTAGCCTGTGACACCGCTGTCCACCCCTGGCCTGCCCTAGAGACTAGTGCCCTCCACACTGCCCACACAGCTCCTGCCTTCCTCTAACTCCCCATTTGCCATTGTTTCTCTTCCCCTCCGTTCACTGGTGAAGTACTTTCTGCTTTGCCTGACCAGATCTTTCAGGAGGGCCTTCTATGACAGAGCTGTGGGGCCCTTGGGGACAAAGTTCCCTACTTCTCAACCTTTGCCTTCCTATGGTTCCCAGGCATTTTGGGTTGGGGTGGGTCATGTCAGAGGTGGGCAAGTGAGGGACTTAACCTCCACCCAAAACCAAAGCACCACCCCCGCCCCCTTGCTTTGTTGGCCACACCCAACAGCCTTCTTTCGCCGAGGTGATTTTTTGCCAAGGATTCAGTTTCTATTTCTTATAGCTTGCTTCTTTTGGGGGAGGATTAGTCCATCCAGTGGGTTATAATGTCTGTAATCTAATTGTGCACAGGATTCAAATTCTTTGACATAGGTCTCCTGAGTTCCATAAAAATCAAGGAGACTAGTGGACATCTGTTTTAAGTATTCCCAAGGAGTCCAGGATAATTTAGAAATTCACTGAATAGCTACGACAGGAAGATTTCTGCCCAGAAAACCTAAAAGACTTTTAGGAAGCAGTATTGTTTAACTCTAACTTTACCCAGACGATCTGAGCTCCAGCGCAGACGCAACACACAGTGTCATTTGGTTGGGATAGCACTTTTTAACATCACACGTCTAACATAGTGATTTTATGTCAGCACAGTGGGCCATAGGCAGGCCTGCTGTGGGCCCAGTAATGCGGTAAGAGATAGAACTCAGAATGTGACTGGTGCTGCAAGAAATTCCTTATATGGTGATCAGATGTGCTTGAGTGTGTACCTGTCCACGCCAGGGCACACACATGTAGTAAGTCCAAGGCCTGTGAGTCCAGGTCCTCTCACAGAGCAGATTCCTCACTCTAGTTGGACTACTGAGTTTCCCGGGAGGAACTGGAGAATGACAAGCCCTCACATTCATCTCTATATTTTTATATAGTATATATATATTTATTATATGTATAGAGATGGTTACTGGCTTGGTAGAAAGGAGAAGGGAAAACCAGCTTACACTGAGGCAGATTCATCATCCTTGCCAAGCTTCAAAACTAGCTCAGCCCTCCTGGTGTGGCCTGGCTGTGTCGGTCACTATTAGTTTCAGTCAAGTCATCAAGGCTCCATGGTGCATTTTGATGAGTGAAAGAGATCATAAATATTCACACATTTCATTGCTTCTGAGCAGCCCAGAGCTCAGGTTCCAGGAGGAAGCAGTGGAAAACCACAGGATTTGGAGTGGACAAATCCCCAACCTCACCACTTAGCATTTTCATCACTTATGAAATGGAGAGTAGCCTCTGCTCTATTTCCAGGTGTCAGGCTTTAGATAAATGATGGTCAGTGAGTTAAATGCTATAAATGTGCTTTGTAAAATATAAAGTCTGCACAAAGACTAACTGGGGCCATAAACTGTGTAAGAGAAGGGAGTTGGAGAATGGGGTTAATGGCATTAATAACACGAATTAGAGGCATTAACAATGAATCTTGACCACCTTCCCAATCTAAGCCAGGACTGACAACGTAGGGGAAATGTTAAGGACGCGGGCTTGGGGGTCAGAGCCCGGCTCTGATCTTTATTAGTCATATCTCTGCAAACAAAGTAATTAATTCCTATAATCCCCAGTTTTTTCACTGATTAAAAAATATTGACCTGGAAAGATTTCTTTTTAGTTAATGGTAATGATGATGTATGGTGGTTAGCAAATAATGGGTATATAATGAATGACTTGGGAGGGAAAGATGCAGTCAACAGCATGTCTTATACACAGTGTTGAGAGTGTTTATTAAGTGCCAAAAGGAAGAAGAAATGTGAAAGCTCTATTAGCAGATACTTCCCTTTTGCAGCATAGACGAGAAGACCAAAATGAATAAAAATATACTGATGAAAAGTATACTGATCAACCTCAAATGTAGTGATATCAAGGAAATAAAGCACAGAGTCATGAGCCAGACAGCCTGAGTTCTAATTTCAGGTCTGCCACTTGCTAAATAGGTGAGTTTGGGCAAATTGCTTAACCACCCTGTGCCTCTGTTTCCTCACCTTTAAATTGGAAATAATAATGATAACTTTCTTAGAGAGTTGTTTCAATTATTGAATGATTTATACATATAAAGAGCTTAGAATGGTGTCTAATACTTGGTAAATGCTCTCTGTGTTTGCTATCACAGCTACTCTGCTACTACTCTACCTATTTACATCTTTCGAAGACCTTGAACCTAGGAGGCACTCAATAGACATTTGTTGAAATGGTGTTTGAAGGAAGGAAGCTGAGGGCAGTTAGATGGTGGTATCTATTATAAAAGAGCTGGGGGAACCAGAACGAGTGAGGAAAACATCCATGACTACATTAGAGAGAAGCAGAATGTCTCTTCTTGCTCTCTAAAGTGAACGAGTAGTCATTTGTATTCATAGAAATTAAATCCTGGTGTTGCCACTTGCTGAATCACTGCTTTGCCCATGTGGGAGCTGACAGTCCTTTCACAGCCGAGCCTAGAACTGCTTGGCAGCTCATACGGGCTGCTACTGTGTGGAGGGGAGGCCCTACCAGTGAGACCCCATAAAACCCACCCAACTTCAACCACAGCAGCTCCACTTTCACCTGCTTTATATATGGTGGTTTCATTACTTTAAATAGTTTTTTAAAAACCACTGCACTGGGTTAATCAAGGAAAGGGAATATGCAGCTACCATTTAGGATTTCTAGTTCAGCTGACACAAACCTATCACATCATGCCATATTCTGGTAGGTCTGAGTAGAGTGGTGTGTGAATTACCATCTGTGTTGAAAACCAAGCAGATGACATGCTTATCTAAATACTTTTTTTTCTGTCCTCTCCCCACTTTGTATTTCTTACTGTCCTTTTGTGTACCAGTTATGCTTTACATTTTCTTTTTATGTTTTTATGGCTGCTGGGGTTACTTTTAGAAGGATACCATAAGACAGCAGAGAAACTAATGCATCAAGAGACTTCAAGCAGAAAAATCCATCTGACCTGGTGACAGTTGGTAAGCATTAGAGAAAATCTCATTTACTTGAGAACCATAAGTTTGACAATTTCATTTCGGCTTACTTCACTGCCCTTCCCAAAGCTCTGGGTTCAGTCAGAGAGGGGAGGAAAAGCAACTTCACTAAATTTGGTCAGAGAGAGGACTTTGAACCCCGCAGCAAGGCTGTCCAGAGGAAAGGAACTGTAAGAAAAATACCTCATTGTTGTTGGTCCAAATCCGACTTCCCCAACCTGGATTCCTTTTTAATGAAAATTTTAAGCCATGTCCCAGATATTCTTTTCCAGCTGATGGATGGGGAAGCTTGCTCTAGAAGAAGGCACAAATTCTTTCTGCTTTTCTCTACTTCCAATTGCTTTATTGGGTGCTTCATCTCAACCCTTTCAATTGCTTTATGATGAAGCTTGCATTCCAGCTCATCTTGAAAAGGAATGTGCTCTCCCAGATGGACAGGGCCCAGGAAAGAATTTCTTTCTCAAGGGAGGAAAAGTGGAATTTGTCAGTGATGCAAACCAGACAGGAAGGGAAGGAAGAACAGTGGTTATTCACAAGAGGATACTGAGGCAAGGAAAAGCGAGCCGACACATTCAGTCAGCAACGAGGGTCATCTGCCTGCAATTCAGTGATCCTTGTCTCTAATCAGAGGGCAGATGGGACCAGAGGCCCCTGCTCGGCTATGCACTATTCTGGGCTTTGAAGGGAGAGACAGACACTCAGGCTTTCATCGGGCAGAGCGAAAAAGCCTTTCTCTTTGGATGACCTTTGACCTGGGTCTCTTCATAATTTTAGTGTTCCACCTGGCCCAAATTTAACTCTCCCAAATAGGCCTGAGGAATGCTTCTACTCTTCTTAATCTGATCAACCCAATTTAAGAACGCAAATTAGAACTAGAATGGTTCATTTTTTCTGAGAAAGTCATTTTTAGCTTCTCTCTACTATTATGTCACCATCTTTCTGGAGTGTTGCATTTTTCGTACCAATGTTTCCTATACAGGCCTTTAAAAGAAAAGGAATGGATTTCATCTCAAAGAATCTTATGTTTTGTATTATCACTGGAGCAACTTCTAATTTGGGGGGAGAGGACCTTAAGAAATAACCCGGTTTTGTTTATTTTTGGCATGTGGTTTAAACCTCAGAATCAATTGATTATTGATTGTATAATTGTGCACTTCTAGGTACTTGGATCTATTTTAGTTATTCTGGTATGCCAAAAAGTTCCAGTTCTCTTTGTTCACAAGAAGTTTAAAATCTACTTGGGAAAATGAAATAGACTCAAATAGCAATTAATGAGAAGAAAATGTGATAATTATATTTTATGCGATAAAATAAAGTACTCAAGAGTCAAGTGTAGAGAATGGAGCAGGGTAGAATCAGGTGTTAATTGCATAGTGTAGGTTAAAAAGGCAAAGCAGTAACGAGAGAGGACTGTTGTGCAGCTTTGTCAGGCAGCAGTTCATAGGCAGTGTTTAAAACATTTTGTTCTTGGGTTTTATTGCCTGGCTCTGAGATTCTTGATATCAGATCCTATTTAATTACCCTAATGTCTGGGATGAAAGAGAACGTACCAATCCTTCTATAATGTGTTAGACTGAATTTGAGGGTTCCTGGGAATGTTAACCATGGGGGAAAGAGGTGCTAATTCAAGCTTTCACCAGGTAGCTTTTATTCCACTGCCTAAACTCATTCTTCTCAATTAAAAATGTTTCCTAACTTTTCCTAAAATGTCTAACAATTTGCATGAAAACCAGTGACAGGGGGCTTTAAAATAGAGTAGACTTTATTATATGATTTCATTTACCATCTACCATGTTACTACTTTAAGTGGCATAAAGCTAGGCTCTTCATCTCAAGAGCTCAAAGCCCTAAGGTGTGTTAACATTTCCTTTTGAGGAGTAAGGATCCCTCTTTGTCTGTTTTGTACTCCATTTACTGAGGAAGCTGAAGAAAACAAAGATAGCATCTGAGTGACATAGCTTAAGGAGACCTTTCTAGCTCCTCCAAAGATTACACATTAGTTAATGCCAAATGCTAAACACTACCAGGGGGGATTATCTTTCATAATTGCCCTTTCTTAAGACTGTATCTCATCTCAATCCCTTTGGCACCAATTCCAGTGGGGGCTTCTTGGTAAGCTTGAGTTTATCATAAAGGATCTAATGGGATTTCTGTAAATGTCACAATTAATCTTACATTCCCAATTTTTGAAATGGATGGGAACAAATGTGCTTGAATGTTTTTTCACCCATCTGAAACTGTTAAGCCACATGCAGATTACCTGATCACTATCAGAAGCCACCAACGTCCTTTGTACCCACTATAAGAAAAACTGCTCTAGGTCCTTTGAAGAAATGGATTGTACTGTCTGAAAAGACATTGGGCTGGGGAGTTGGTGCTTTGCAGAGGGAAGATGGCCTCAGGTATGGTTGGTTTCCCTAAAATTGCTGCAAAATAGCTGCAATGTAGTATTCTAGAAATGGTAAATCTGGAATAGACTCTGTGGAACTGGGAGTCAAGCACCGCAGACTTGGGGGTCCCAGCAAAGATCCCCTTGGCTGAGCTTGGTGAGTGTGTGAAAGATTAATTGAAAGGCTTTAAACAGTATCGTTATTTTGTATACCCTTAGGTGCCTGTGAAATAAGGGGGGAAAAACTCCACCCCAAGTAGGTTATCCTCCATTTTCCTGGACAACCATAAGCAAGGGTTCTAGTAAGAGCCAACAATGGAGATGAAGCCTTGGTAGCCAGATGTCTCATCAAATGTGGTGAAGGATGTTGCAAACAGATTTAACTTGATTAGGAAAAATTAAGAGACATAAAGCCATTGCCTTCCAGAAGCTGTGAGGCAATTCAGATCTGTTATAAGTCTCCAACAAAAGCACACTGTAAAAAAGAGGCCTAAAGAATGTGTTGGGATATGGATTTCTCTGATCCTATTTGATCTTGCTTAATAGGCAAACAGACTTTAACAAACAAAGATGCAAACCAACTAGGAATTACTAAGCAATGCTCCTGTTTGGAAAAATGGATAAAGAAGAATCTTAAGTAGCATATACTTGTTGACATTCATCACCATTTCTGCACAAAGGTGATATCAGTGACACTTGAAAACATCTCTGGAATTCTGGTAACTGAATACAGGGGTGTTTTAAAGACATTCAGAAGCCTTGGGCATGCTCACTTGTAGAATCCACACTTACATCATACCAAGCATATTAAAATGAGCCAACAACCCACATTTAATAAAATGCACACAGAAATATAGGAGCTCAGTTGCAGTTACAGGTTGCCAGCTTGCATTTTTAGAAATGAAAACATTGGTTTTTATTTTGTGATGTTCTTTTTTGTATTTGCAACCAATCAACTTTTTTTTCCAAGTGTCAGGTATCTTCACAGGCCCTTGGAAATCTTGAAGGCCCCAGGCAATTGCACCTATGGTGTATGATGGATTAGACGACCTGCTTAGATGAAGAGCTAGTGGTCAGTTGTACACTTTCTGTGGCAACTTACATCTCTCCCTGCTCCTCATAAAAACAGCAGAGTTTACAAGGTACAATGACCTCAAGCCAGTATCAGAGTCTATCATGTAACATGACACAACCCTTACCTCCCAGATGAACTGAAACTTATTTAATTTAAAAGAATGGAATGTGAACAATTTTATTCTCAAAAGGTCCATAAGGAGGTTGAAAAGGTTTTATGATGATACAAATAAATTGAACTAGCTACGTTTTCATGGCTTTCAAATATGAAGGCATTAATACTTGAGCAGACATTTTGTGAGAATATGAAATCTCCCCTTTTTAATTGGTAGGTTTGGGATAGCTTGAAATAAGGAATATTGGCAAGCACATGGGACACAGTGAAAGGAAAACTGAATTTTGTTTTACTTTTCTCACTAAGGAATTATGTGTTTCCCTGCATCTCTTGCCCCCCTCTAGGCCTGTTACTTCCCTTGTATAATGAATAGTTTGGAGTGGGGAAGTATTTCCTAAAGTTCAGTCATTTACAATGCCCTTAAATGATTTTTGCCTTATCCATATGACATTAGACCAATAATTTTGTAGCACTTCTCTTTATATCAATTCAATGCTTTACTTAAAAATGTATTTGAGAAAACTTCTTCCTCCAGGAAAGATGGAATAACAGGGAACAAATTTACCCTCCCACCTGAAACAAATAAAATCATGGACAAAATATAAGAAGCAACAGTTTTCAAGACATTGGAAACCAGGCAATGAAAGGTAGTGATACCTGAAAGAGAGGAAACAAATGAGGTGAATTCTACAATTGCCCCAGATTACTACCTAGAGAGAGTTTCCAGGTGTGGAGTAGGGAGGGGAAACCCCAGCAGAGCCTGGAAGTCTCCCTGAGTTGAAGAAATGAGCTGGGACTCAAGGGAGGCCTAGGAGGCTGTAGTTCACCAGGCAGTGCACCAGAAAGGAAAGAGCTGCACAGACAGAAAACTCTGGAAATCTGAAGAGCCTTTCCCTTGAGTATTCAGCTAAGTACTGATCAGAGGAAGCGTGTAAAGAAACCGCTCAAGGTGGGGGTGAGAACCATTTGAAAATATTAGAACAATCACAGGACTCACAAAAGTCTGGGAAGAGCATCTGCTTCCACCAGCCCGACTTTATGATTTACAGAACAGCAGATATTCAGAAGGCTTTTGTCTCAGTAGTAGGTCAAAATTAGCCCTAGACAAAAAGATGCCCTGGTCTCATCTAACAAAGTAAAAGTAAGACCTGAAAGGATCACTGTTTCCAAGTAACTTAACTATACCCTAGAACAAAGCTCAAGAATATTTGTTAGAATACCAAAATTTCCAGCACCCAGTAAGATAAAATTCACAATTCATGGCATCCAATAAAAAATTAGTAATCAGGCAAAGAAACATAATGGGAGAAAAATTAATGGAGAAGTAAAAAGGATTAAAATATGCAAATTAGGCTCCTAGAGATGAAAACTACAATGTCTGATGAGAAAACATGCTGGATAGGATTAAGGGCAGATTATACAATGTATTTCTATACATTGAAAATAAAAGAAATGAACTTTAAGACAAAGAAATAGAAACTACCCAAAATGAAACGTAAAGAAAACAAATTTTTGAAAAATGAACAGAGTATCAGTGAGTTGTGGGATAACATCAAGCAGCCTAATAAATGTGTATTTGTAGTCCCTGGGATATGGGGAGGGGTGTGTGTGGGGTGTGGGGACAGAAAAGAATATTTGAAGACATAATGGCTGAAAAATCACCAAATTTCATGAAAGCCATAAGGACACACATGTAAGAAGCTCAAAATATCCAAAGCACAAGAAACCTGAACAAAACTACACCGGAGTACATCATAATCAAAATGCTCAAAAGCCAGTGATAAAGGCTTTAGAAACAGTTAGAGAATAAAGACATATCACCTACAGAGGAATAAAGAAAAGGATGACAACAGATTTCTCATGGGAAACAATGCAAGAAGGTAGACAGTGGAAAAATATGTTTAAAATATTGAAAGAAAAAAATTAACTGTCCACCTAGATTTCTATACCTAACAAAAATAACTTTCAAAAACAAAGGCAAAATAAAAGCTTCTTTTTCCAGACATACAAAAGTGGAAAGAACTCATCACCAGCAGACCCACACTACAAAAAATGTTAAAGAAAGTCTTTTAGATAGATGGAAAATATTAGGTAAAACTGTGGATCTATGCCAAGGAATGAAGAGTACCACAGATAGTAACTACATGGGTAAATATATGATTACTTTCTTATTAATTAAATATCTTTAACAAATTAATGACTATTTAAACAAAATTAACAATAAAGTAGAGTGGAGTTTTTAACACAGGTAGAAGCAAAATGCATGACAGTAGCAGAAAGGCTGGGAGGAAGGAAATGAAACTATGCTGTTGTCAAGGTTCTTATACATGAAATGGTATTATGTCAATTCAAAATAGACTAAGTTAAAGATGTACACTGTAAACCCTAAAGCAACCTTTAAAAAAGAAACAAAACAAAGTGTTATATTTAAATAAGTGAACAGAGGAGATAAAATGGGATCATAAAAAATATTCAATCCAAAAGAAGTCAGAAAAAGAGGAAAAAGAGGAACAAGGGACAAATAAACATAGCAAGATGGAAGATATAAACCTAACCATATTCATAATTTCACCTTACATGAAAATAAACCAAACTCTCCAATTTAAAGGGAGAGGTTATAAGATTGGATTAAAAAAACACTATGTGCTGCCCATAAGAAAACCATTTTAAAGATAAAGACACGAATAATTTAAAAATAAAAGGAAAGACGTACCAGGTTAACATTAATCAAAAGAAAGCTGGACTGACTATAGTAATATTGAAGTAATATCAGAACAAAGAATATTAACAGGGATTTTAAAAAGGCCATTTCATAGTGATAAAAGGGTAAATTCAACAAGAGAATGTCACAATCCTAAACATTTATACACTGTGGTAGGTTGAATTATGTACCCCAATGAAAACATGTTCTTAATCTTAATTGGTATCCCTGTGGGTCTGAATCCATTATAAATAGGAGCATATGAAGATGTTATTTTTGGTTAAGGCGTAGTGAACTGAACCAGGGTGGGCCTTAATCTGGATTTATGGAGGTTTTATAAAGAGAAGCCAGAAGTATAGAAGCCAGCAAGGGGAGGACATTACTATTTGATGAGAGGAAAGCCAAGGAATCCCAACGATTGAGGAAGCCAGCACCAGGATATCATATACTCTCTGGAGAAAGCAAGCCTTGCCAATAACTTGATTTTGGACTTCTTCTAGCCTCAAAACGGTGAACCAAAAAATTTCCATTGTTTAAGTTAACCCATTGTGTGGTATTTGTCATAGCAGCCTGGGAAACTAACACATCTAATAGAAGAGTTTCAAAATATATAAAGCCAAAAGAAAAACAAAACAAAAAAAACCAAACAGAAAAAACAAAACAACAAATAT
>PVKH010039021.1:0-11242 GCA_004027955.1 Chaetophractus vellerosus | reverse complement strand
GCCTCACCTCATAGTATCCCTGTTCATGTATTCTGTGTTCTTCCCCTACTGAGCAGTGCCCTGCACTATTTAACATGCTATACCTTCTCTCACCATCCTTGCATTCTGTCCCCTTTGCCTGGACTGCCCTGATCTTTCCTTCTTTATCTGGCTAAATCCTATTACAAAATTTTCTTCAGTTATTACCTACTCTGGGAAGCCTTCCCTTTATTCCTCCTAAGCTAGGGGATCCCATTCTTCCATGTTCCTATTCTATCCCGTGCTGTTTACCCACCATACTGTAATTATTTACTTCTGTGCTCTACGACTTTACAAATGGATCCTAACATAGACTTCTGTGTTTACATGGTGCCTGACATATAGCGGGTGCTCGGGAAATGTTTGTTGTATGGGCACATGATAGAATCACTGTTGAAGCGAGGAAATGTATGAAGTCTTTACCCCATCCACCTTAGTTTTTGCCCTTGAGTCTGTTGTGTTAGAAGCCTTTAGGCAACCTTTATTCATACCAGAATGTGCTAGATTTCTTTAATGCTCCAAATTGATCTTGTATCCTAAATAATCTAACTTCTTAAATTTTTTGAAAATAGAAATGTACATTTTGTTTGGCTAGCTGTATCAGCACAAATACAATAAAATATCTTGTATTATTTTAACCTTTTAGTGCCATCTAAGTCTTTAGATTAAATTTGTGGAGTGTCAGTTGCTATGAATATAACTATTGTAATTGGGTTTTATTTTTTGTTTTCCTTACTAGTCTACTGAGAAGAAACTTTCTTCTCCGTTCTATTAAACCAACATTGATTAATGCCAGTTAAATTATATGTGCTCTTTTTAAATCATGGATTTGTATAGATTTTAAATGTTTAACATAAAATGGAATGTCTGATGATTTAATGGAATGTGGCATTTTGTTTTGTGTGTGTGTGTGTGTGTGTGTTTGTAACACAACCTTACTAAAGGATTTGGAAATAATAACCCTTTTGGTAGTGGTCCAGATTCTTAAAGGGTAAACTCATTTTACTTTTGAGGGAAAACAAATTATCTGAGGAAGGCAGACCATCATTTTCATTTTTCATGCAATCAAAACAAGTTCCAAAATATTCTTTAACTGGTGCATTCACTTGATAGCCAGTTTACTTCATGAATTCAATTTTTAAATGTCTCTAATGGATTAAAATGACTTGTACAATATTAGCCAATCCAATTTGTACCCAGTGTGGCTGCCACATTAATTATTGCAATCCCTAAAGTTATGCATTTTCATGGGTACTCCATTCCCCTTAATACAAGAATTTGGGCATAAAACATTTTTAACAAATGGAGAAAACAAAAGGAGCTAATCTCTTAAAAGTTTCATTTAGTCTAAAAGAAAAAAAAAACCTATTATGTTGTTCAACAAAATTCTTCATTTCTGTTGTCTAATTAACAACTTGCAAATACTTTATACAAACAAGAAGTAATAAATGTTTTCATTTGATGAGCTTTCCAGCAAAAATAGTCTCCCAAATTACACTTGAAAGCAAGTTCTTAGTTTTTATTATCTTTCTATTCTTGACTAAAGTGTTATGTTAAATGAGTACCAGGGTCAATAATTTTGTTTTTGTTTTTGTTTTGTTTTTAATTGAAAGACTATCTGCTGAAACTATCTCTATCCATCTTAGGTTTACCACCCTAGTCATTTTAAGTGACTCTTAAGTTTCTACATTGGCAATGTCTACTTATCAGAGAGCTATTGTAGAAATAAACCCTCATTAAGCAAAGCAATTGTCTTCTGAGTCTAGGTTATTTCCATTCAGACATTTCTAGTGTTCATGGAGATACAGGTGAAGGACTATTTCTTTTTTAATGTGGATCATGATAAGAGCTTCATTTCCCAGTGCAATCTATCACCACTCTAGAGGTCAGAGACCACTGTGCTTGCTGCTTTTGTTGTGCTGGAGGACAGCAGATGTGATATCCTTCAGCCCAGGCATGCTTTGTTATGTTTGTTAAACACAAGATGCCAGAAATGTACCCAGTGACGATCGACAAAATGTAAAACACAAAAGACAAAGTCACTTGTCCTTAGCACTTTTCATTGCAAAGTATAAAATGGCAGGTAACAGTAACAGTATCTGGTAGACTGCCAAAGATAGACTCAATCATCATGAAATGCCAGGTAAGGGAGGAAATTAAAATTAAAATCGTGTAAGGAGGTGAATAGGAGGATAAACAATGGGTATTAGGAGAAATCCAAGAAATTTAGTCAGGTGCCAGTTAATTAAAAAAAAAAAAGTATATATACACCTTGCCTAGATTGTGTGATTTTAAATGCAACAATATATGAAAAGAATGGGCAGGGGTGTGGATGGTAGAACAGAATTAAAAGCAACAGTCCCAAGAATTGAAGCTACATTCTCCTGTGACTGGCCTGGAAATATTGAGCTACTTAGTTCCTGTCTCCTTTTTGGCACCACTATAATTATTTCCCATGCGGCCCAGTCAGGCCATCCTCTTTGCTGACTACCCAAGCCCCCAGCTCCTTTCTGGTGTCCCGTCCTCCCCTCCTGAGTGTCACTCCCTTTTCTGCATATACACAGCCTACTCCACTGTTCAGTGCACCTTCTAGCTCCCTCATGAATGTTTTCTGAGCATGGAGTTCACATATCATCCCACAACCCCTATGACATCCTGATTTTCACACTGTTTCTTCCACTTGTTTTCTTAAGATAATGTGTGGTGAATTTTGTCTTTCTAAATAAATCATAAGATACATAAGGGCAAGCTGATGATTATTTTATCTTATAAAACACATTGCACACAGCATATGCTCAGTGAATACCTGACTTCCACACATTATTCCAATTGTTGGATCTTAAATGATGGACCATTTGCACTGGTAGAAAACACCTTCAATGCCAAAGTAGGATCTGTTACCACCACTATCATCAGAGAGTAAGTCCCCTTTCCTCATTCTGCCCTTTTTTCCTACTCCCTGTTTATTGTTTTCTTCAGTATATGCCCCCTCCCCTCTTCCAGAGCTTTCCCCAAAGATAGACCTCCCACCAGCAACAATGTAACCATGTATCACTTTAGCTTAAGTTTGAAATATAATGTTTCTCCCATTGAAATTTCTTAATAGATTCTGGTTGGCTGGCTTGCTGGCTGGATAAATAAATGAAAATGAGTTGTCCATAATGCCTGCAGATAATGCCACAGACCATCTCTCAGGGAGTATTGTTCACTTTGGATTTTATAGTAGGTTTTGATGATAGTTTTTGCCTGTCCAACCACATACTTCTTCATTTCACCTTGAAGTTGACAGCATGGTGTGATGAGGTGGTATTTAATGATAGCAGTAGTGATCTTAGCTTGCATTTGCTGAGCCCTTCCTAGGTACCAAATACTGTTCTTAGTGCTTTACATATATTTACATTTAATGTATCTTTTTTAATCCTATTACTAACCTAATTTAAAATTTGAGTATATCAAGAATGCTTAAACAGATAGAGGTTATTCCAACATATCAAGAAGTCTAGAAAGAAGTGCTTCTGACATCAGTTCAGGATCTCAACACTGTCTAGGCCATCCTCTTTGAAGCTCTTGGTGTTCCTTCAATAACTCCAAGATGGCTGCTGCAACTCCAGATGTTGCCTCCATGTTCAAGGTAGGAAAAAGAGAAGAAGGAAGAGATGTCAGTCAAAACTATCTCTTTTATCAGGAATAAACCAAAAGCTTTTCTCAAGCCCCTCATAAATTTTCACTTACATCTCACTGGGCAGAACTGTGCCTCATGGCTCTCCCTAGCTATAAGGCAAGGGTGGTTGACAAAATGAGTATTTTGCTTTTACAGTGTTTACAGTGTAGGCAGCAAAGGAGATGGGTTGGAAAAGTCCTTCTCATTGAGGAATGAACACCATCTGGTACAATAAAAATATGAGAAACAGAGAGGTTAGACCAGAGTTTCTCTACCATAGCCATTGACACTTTGGACCAGATAATTCTTTCTTGGGAGGGATGACCTATGCACTGTGGGATTTTTTTTTTTCTTTTTAAAGATTTATTTATTATTTATTACATATCCCCCCCCCCTTTCTGCTTGCTCTTGCTGTGTGTCCATTCTTCTGTGTTTTTCTATGTCTGCTTCTTGTCTCCCCCCGTCCCCGCGGTGACGCGCCGAGTCGGCCCTCCACGGCAGTGGCTCGTTCCGTTCCAGGGTGGCTCCATTCCGTTTTCACGGGCGGCTCCGCTCCATGTTTTGCGGGCAGCAGTCCTCCATGCTTTTGTGGGCTGCCGGCTTCCGCTTTCGCGGGCAGCAGCTCCGCTTTTCACGGGTGACTTTGCCATGCCCCAAGCGGGCAGCAGCTCCGCTTTTCACGGGTGACTTTGCCATGCCCGTGGGGGCTCAGCCCTGCCCGTGGCGGCTTTTTGCCTTGCCCACAGCGGCTCTGCCCCGCCCACGGCGGCTTGCCTTTCTCAAGGCGGTCTGCCCGCTCGGAGAGGTCCCCGGGAACCGAACCCGGGGCCTCCACTGTGGGATTTTTTAACAGCATGTCTAACCTCTACCCACTAGATGCTGGTAGTCCCTCCTCCCAGTTGTAACAATCAAAAATGTCTCCAGACTTTGGTAAATGTCTCTTAGAGGGCAAAAATCCCCCTGGTTGAGAACCACTGGGTTATATGTCATAAGATATATAAGGGGAAGCTTATAATTTGTAGAAATGAGATTTGAATCCAGGACATCTGACATTATGGCCTTTCCTCTCAGCCATTCTTCTGAGCAGCCTATGCAGTTGAACACTTAGTCTGGTAGGTAACAGGAGCCATGAATCCACTGAAATAACTTGCCAATGACTGTTCATGAGGCACCCATGAAATGCTGTCGCCAACTTTCCACATGCTTTTCCTGAGTATTTATTTTTTTAGCCATAGTCCTTTACATATTAATGTATATAGAAGGAATAGGGGGTGTGATGGTTAGGCTAATGTGTCAACTCGGCCAAGTAATGGTGCCCAGTTGTTTGGCCAAGCAAGCACTGGGATAATTATAATAAAGGGCATTTCATGGACTTTAATCATCAGTGAGTTGGTTGCATAGATGGCTGGTTACATCTACAATCAATTAAGATTGCCGTCAGCAATGAATGACATCTCATCCAATCAGTTGAAGGCCTTGAAAGGGGAAGTGATTTCAGCATTCAGAGAGAGAGAATTCCCATCTCTACTTCAAACAGCGTCTCCTGGGAACTCATCAAAGACCTTCATCAGAGGCCCTGGTTTGCAGCCTGCCCTGTGGAATTTGGACTTGTGCATCCCCACAGTCATGTGAGACAATTTTATAAAATCTCATACTATTTACAGATATCTCCTGTTGATTCTGTTTCCCTAGAGAACCCCAACTAATACAGGGGGTTTATTATGGAGGAACAGTGATCAAGTAGCTGTAATGTAAACACTCTCAACAGGGCAAACTGGTTCTTGGGAGAGTGAAAATATCTTAGATACAAAATGGGTTTGTGGACCTCCAAAGCTCAACCCAGCCCAACATACCTTATCCCTTAGTATTTCATTTCTTTCATAAGGGAGAATTTAAACTAATTTAAATTGTTCTCCTTAAAAGGGCAATAGTGGTAAAATGTTTTAGAAATACTGCTGCAGCCCAAGGAACTAGGTGGAGCAAGGAACATGTTTCAGAAAAGGTGAGAAATACACATTTCCTACAATGAGATCAAGTAGGATATCTAGAATGTGAATGATGAATGAATTTTAGGAGTCCTGTTGGTTGCTTCATTAGATGAATCCCTTTAGCTATCGTTCCAGTCACTAGTCATCCTACTTAATTCACTTTCTCTGTTCACGAATGAGGTAAATTTTTACCTCTGTCTCTTTTCTCATTTCATTAGTTTTCATTGGAATATTCTTTTGCAAGTGAATTTCCTTCTTCATATCTTCATTATTCAAAGAGGCATGCTCTGTAATTTTTTAAAAAAAGAAATAAGAATATCAGGAAATTCACTCACAGTTTTAAATGTCTTTGGATCAGCAACTTATTGATGATCATAGAATAATAAATAAATATAGTGACGTAAACAAGTTAATAGTTGCACAAGTCGGTAGGTCTCAGTTTGATTCTTTGACTTTGGACAAGTTATGTAACCTCACTGAACCTCGGTTTTCTTATCTTTGATGTTGGGATAATGCTTCAAAGCATCACTTCATGGTGTTGCGATGAGAATTAAAGGAGATATTAGATGTCAAGTGCTTAGTAGAAAGCCTAGCACATAGTGAGTGGTCAATATGTGGCAGCTACCGGCAAGAGTGTCTGTGTATTGTATGATTATTAATAAATGATATTAATAAAGCAGTCATGCTCTGATCTAAAACCAGTACTGTGAGAATGGATTGATCCAAATCAAAGCAATCTAGAAGGTTCAGTCAGTGGTTTGCACAGGAGAGTAGTCCAGGATTGACTGTACATGTTCTAAACCAAACTGTGGTCCTTGCCAAACACAAAGACAAGATGCCTAAAGTCCACCCAGGAGAGAGGTAGCACTGAGCCCTGTCTCCCTAATACTCTCCCCTAGAGCAAACGCTGTCTACCACTTCTGGCAAATAACAACATCGGTTTAACAACTCCCTCCTTTGACAAATTGGGAAGATGCTGCTGCTCCTCCTGAGATCATTTCTGGTGATCAAATCAATTCATTCACTTATATCTATTTCATGCAAGGTGGAATGAGACACAGTCCCTACCCATAACGTTTACATCCTAGTCTATTTAATCCACCAACCAAAGGACCGTTCTTATTTACAACCTTTTTCTTGGTGCTTAGCACACAGTAAACACTCAGAAAATAGTAACTTTCTGCATTATTCACCAAAATATATCCATTTAAACTGTGCCTTAAAAATATAATGCTGATTGATGAACATAAGGTAAGTAGGTGCGCATTGTTGCTTGGGCTTTTGAAGTGGGTAGTTTGGATGAAGAACTAGCTATGCTCCTGAGTATACAATTCAGTTGTCTATTGATTTCGGATAAGAAAGTGTTCAGAGAATACTTGTTTTTCATAATGGGTCAAGTAGAGATGAATACTAGATCATTTTTTAGGGTAACTGTTGTTTTTAATTTTTAAACCTCTTATCTGAAAATAACTTTGCTCTTTAGTTAGCATTTTTTCTGTGAGATATTAAGCTGTAGTTGGGGGTTGGGAGGGCGGGGATATATAATTCATTCTGGGTCCTACTCTTTTGACGTTCTTTCCAGCTGTTAAAATATATGAGAGATACTAACTTTAAGGAGATACAAGAAAATAATCCATCGTTTATTTTATATTTATGCCTTTATCTGGCTGTGAAGGAAATTGCTCAAAGAATACAGCAGTCACTTTTCTATTGATGGTACTAGTTTAAAATCATGATAACAACTACTTTATTTGCTAGAAAAACACATATTATACACTAGATTTTGGCCTAGGGGATTGCTAGTAATTCAAATATATGAAGAATCAAAAGATAATCTTACAAAATGTTCATAACTAAGCACTGGATTTTTTTTTTCTCCTCTGACACCATACCTGGTTCCTTAAAGAACTCCCTGTGGCCTAGAGGTGATTGGTACAAATCCTCCCAGCATTTGTTGTTGCTGGTCCCAACTGTTTGACTTGAAAATCTTACTACCTTTTAGTCATCATCTCAAAAACATAATTGAATATGTACATTCATCTCTTCTGCAATATCATTTTCCCAAAAATCAACTAAATCCATCTGTTCCCATATCCCCTTAACAGAATTAATTTTATCATATATCAATGTTTTAAAAAATGTAGGAATAGAATTGTCTGACTACAAAATTGAAAGCACAAAAATCATGTAATGCTAGGCTAAGGCTCTCCTAACAACAGTAAATCACCATTATTATCCTTTCTGCATACCCCAGTACTCATTTCATAGCTCAATTAGTCAATCTCTAGCCGTTATAGGAAAGCAATAGTTTTTGGTTTCCTAAGTTTTGCATGTATATGTTCAAGTGTTACTTTTACTTTGGAATTTCTGGGTCATTTTTTTTATTTCTACCTATCCCCTTTATTCTAAGATAGGGTTGGGTTGGAGATGATGTATACCAAGGAGGAAGGTTGAAAAATATACAGTCCCGAACTGAAATTCCCTGGATTTAAGATAGGTTTCTTTTGAACCTGGGATGGAACTCTTTGTTTAGATTTACCCATCCTTTTTGGTTTCTTGGATCTAGTACAATAAATTATCATTTCTCTGCTATTAGCCTTTGGGATCCAGTAGAATATCTAGAGTTGCTCATTAAATGTCTGTTGAATGAGGGTAAAAATTAATGCTCCTTAAAGTGTTCATTTTATTCACATGTCTTGTGTCATTTGAGACAACCTACAGTTGGGGTAGTAGCATTCTGATTAGAATTTCCTTAGGCTTGGTAACAACTGCGTCAAAGAGCATGTTATCCATCTTTCCTACTCAATTATGATATTCTCTTATAAAATAGAACTTTCTTAAAGCACATAAGTACAAATATAAAGAAACATTCTACTTAAGAGACACAATATAGCTCTAGAGTATAAAAAATACAAGTATCTAGGTACAGTTAAGTATCTCACTATTCTCAGTCACTGTAATCCAAACCCAGTATTTACCTGGACTTGAGTAAATCCCAACTTGAATATAGAACCTTCCAGAACGTGTCCATTTGAAACTCTTTGAGGAAGTTCCTAGTGAGTTGTAACAATGATCTTTGCCTGCTGGCTTAACATTTTAAAAGAAGGAAGAAACCTGTTTGCCATTCCAAGAATAAAGATCCATTAGCTTTCTTAGAATTACTGTACTCTCATCTAACCTAAAACATAGAGAAAACCCCAAAAGATGATACCACTAATCAAAAAGGAGTTTCACTGCACACGAATGTTTATAGCAGCCTTATTCATAATTGCCCCAAATTAGAAGCAACCAAGATGTCCTTCAATAGGTGAATGGATAATTAAACAGTGATACATCCATACAATGGAATAGTATGTAGAGATGTAAAGATATGAGCTATCAAACCACAAAAAGCCATGAAGGCACCATAAATGCGTATTGCAACGTGGTAGAAGCCAGTCTGAAAAGACTATATACTGTATGATCCCAACTCTGTGGCATTCTGGAAAAGTCAACTATATAGACAGGAAAAAGATTAGTGGTTGTCAGGGGGTGGGAGTTGGGGTGGAAAGATGAATAGGTGGAGCACAGGGCATTTTCAGGACAGTGTAACTATTCTATATGATACTGTAACGGTGGATACATAGCATTATGCATTTGTCAAAACCCAAAGAACTGTACAACACAAAGTATGAACCCTATTGTAAACTAGAGACTTTAGTTAATTTATTAATATTGATTCATTAATCATAACAAATGCACCACACTCACAAGATGTTAATAATAGGGGCAATATAGGGGAGAAGGGCAAGAGAGAGGGAGTATATCGGAGCCCTGTACTTTCTGCTTATTTCTTCTGTAATCCTGAAACTATTCTAAAAAATAAAGTCTATTAATTAAAAAGAAAGACGGGAGAGAGGAAGATGAACCGTGTGGAAAATAAAAAAGGAGTTTCACTGCCACTTTTCAAATCTCTCCAACTTCTCTCATCTGCTCTAGAGTCAGTCTGCCTTATATATAAGGATCCATCTCTTTTCTCAGAACTTAGATTTAAAAAACAAAAAAAAAAAAAACCTCATTTATATACAACATTGCACAGTATTAAAGTAGAAATTTGAGATGTCTTCTTCACCTTTGCTTACGGTAGGTATATCTTATCCACCAGAGTCAGTAGTTTCCTAGCTGGCTAGAAAGCTTGCTTCCTCTGGGATTGATATCTTCTGGCTGGTTGGTAATCTTTGGGGTTCCTCTTGGCTTTTCCCTCACATAGCAATGCACATGGCAGTGTCTTCTCATTTCTCTTACAGGTTTTGCTGACTACCAGCTTCTGGCTGCACCCCGTGGCTTCTTCTGACGTGTCCAATTTCCTTTGCTTTTAAGGACTTCAGCCATATTGGATTAAGGAACACCCTCATTCAGTTTCATCACACCTTAAATTATAACATCTTCAAAGGTCCTATTTTCAAATGGATTTACACCCACAGGACCAGGGGTTAGGACCTGAATGTGCCTTTTGTGGGGGATATGATTCAATCCCCAACATAAATTAATAACTTAATATCTTAAACACAGTTCCTTGTATGGAGAGATATTAAAACCTACCCCAGTAAACCTTTCCTAAGGAAGTGATAGCAAAATTCCCAAAACTTTTGCCTGCTTGGAAAGTCTCCTGAAAGTTTAGTGCTGAGGAAGTTGGCATTGGATGTTTGGCAGTTTAGAATGTTCTCTCCAGAGGCTTCCCCATGTTTGGAGTTGGCAGAGAGGGATCAGCACGGGCATGGAAAGCTCCTCCAGCCCCTCAGAATTAGAAGCCTTGGTTGGGGAGGAGCTAGAGGGCAGCAGTGAGAGGAGGAAGCTGAAATTGGCTGACTTCCTGCTCCTCTGGTTTACCTTGGGTCCGCTAAGTACTGTCCAGAGATGCTCTGGCAGGGGTGGAAGGCGTTTTGTCTCTGTCCTTCTCTAACAGACCAAATTTGGGGTGACAGATGCAAAAGCGACAGACAGCACTGCAGAAAGTCCAGAATAATTTCAGTATTCCAAAACTTATTCTCATTCTGCGAGCTAGAGGTTTTAATTGTTTGGACTATTTTAAATAGAAACAGGTTGTTTTTCATCCTTTGGATGTTTTGAGGAGAGCTTCTCCCTCCTGCCAGTAATACACTAAACTTTCATTTTAACACATAACACTAAATGTTATTAATCTTGAATTTTTCCTTTAAAGAAAGATCATCTTTAAGAATGTCTACAAGGAAATCCTGGGGATAAAATCTCTCAAAATCTGTTTTTGTGTGTGTGCCGTTAGAAACAAGCACGTGATTTTTTTTCACTCATTCATTCTGGAAAAAAAAATTGTGACCAAGGATGATGTGGAAAACTTAAGCATTAAAAATAATATTCTATGGGACAGATGGAAGGAAATGTTTTGCTTGCAGTTGCAGATACTCTAAATAGTGTTTATTGCTATAATTTTTCTTCTGAGTGCTTCCTTTGCTAAACTCCATAAATTTTAATATTTGATCTTTCATTTTCATTCCTCTCCAAAAAATGCTCTTGCCCTTGTAATTTATTATTTGACCTATTGGTTGTTATAAGAGTA
>PVKH010039019.1:0-11235 GCA_004027955.1 Chaetophractus vellerosus | reverse complement strand
GAAAGTATACGGTGCAAAATGTAAACCAAGACCATGGTTTGTAGCAATGCTTTGATATTTGTTCATCATTTGTAACAAATGTACCATACTTGTGTAGGGTGTTATTGGTAGGGGAGGATGTGGGGTGGGTAGGGGAGGGGTTATATGGGAATCCCCTATAGTTTCTATGTGACTTTTCTGTAACCTAAAGCTTCTTGGAAAATAAAGTGAAAAACAAAAACAAAAACAGGGGCCAGCTGTAGCCCAATTGGTAGGGTGCCAGTTTACCACATAGGAGGCCCCGGGTTTGGTTCCTGGGGTCTCCTCGAGCGGGCAGACCGCCTTGAGAAGGCAAGCCGCTGCGGGCAGGGCAACCTGCCGTGGGCAGGGCAAGCTGCCATGGGCAGGGCAAGCCCCCGTGAGCTGGGCAGGCCACCGCGAGCTGGGCAGGCCGCCGCGCAGTGAGCTGACTTGGTGGGTCACTGCAGCAGGGGGAGACAAGCAGACACAGAAGAAAGCAAAAATGAACACAGCAAGAACAAGCAGAAAGGGGGGGATATGTAATAAAAATAAATAAATAAATCTTTAAAAAACAAAACAAAACAAAACAAAAAAACCCAAAAACACTGGGGGAACATACAGAAGAAATTGTCAATATACATAAAAGATAACAAATCTTATGGTAATGAAAGGGACAATGCAAAAAATATTTTTTATTTTTCATTTATTATTTTATTTTATATTTGGTTTTGTTTTTGAGGAGGTTTTGGATTGCAGAAGGGTTGCAATTGGTGTGGGGTGTCAGTGGTGGGGGAATGTGTGGGGAGGGGTACACCTGGGCCATGCCTCTATGGAATATGAATGTGTTCATGTGGTCATGGGGTATTGTCTCTGTGGGTGGAGACCCACACAATAACTGACGGAATACTGAATTCTCATCCTGGGGAGTCCTGCTACATTTGCTACTAGGGTGGCAAGAATCTCTAGAGTACATGGACAATGCCTAGCAAAGGAGGACAGACCAATACGTCAGGCCCTTGATATTGATGTGTGTACTTATGAACCTTGTTCTTGTGAAATTCAAACTTAGCCTAGTAATATATATTGCCTGAAAGTTACTTCCTGAAAGCCTCCTTGTTGCTCAAATATGGCCTCTCTCTAAGTCAAACTCAGCATATAAACTCACTGTCTTCCTCGCCAGTGTGGGACATGACTCCTGGGGATGAGCTTCCCTGGTACCGAGGGATTATTACCAAGCACCAATTGGCCATGCATTTGGAAAAAGACCTAGACCAAAAGGGGGAAATATGAAACACAAATGAGTTTTTATGGCTAAGAGATTTCAAAGTGAGTCAGGAGGTTGTTCCAGAGGTTACGCTTATGTACATCTCAGGAGGATCTCACTGACTGCCACAGTAAACAGTGCCTCAAGCAGGGGTGTTCTCGAGGGCTCTAGAGACGTCTAGACATTATAGGCAGGGCAGAAAACCCCAGGAAGTTTGCACCCTGTTGGTGGGCCTTAAGTGGGAATATATGTTAACCTATTTCCCCAATGTAACAGTTTTAGACTCATTTATAATTTTCCTATACATGGTTCTTCTGCCCCTTTTATTTGAACTATACCCATTAAATATCTGTCCTAGAGACTTAAATCTTCTGGCTGTTTACATGTCAGTTGAGCCCTGAATCTCACTAGAGTTGCAGCCAACTCCTACTCTCCAATTCATCGGACTCACCCAGGAACAACTAACAACATCCCAAAAAAAATAGTATCTACAACTGCAAGCAAGACAGTTCCATCCTTCTGCCCCATGGGATCTAAGCACCCTCTCAATTGGTAGCAGAGTGGGCATAACCATCCCCAAATCCTCAGGATTGAGGAATGTACAAACATAAGGTGGGAATGCAACTATGGACTAAAGTAGACTTATTCTAATAAGGGAAGAACTTGTAACATTGATATAAAGGCAGTGTTCACCAGAAGTTCTGAGGGGAGGGAGAGGGAAGAATAGGTGTAACATGGGACATTTTAGGGACATTAGAATTGTTCTGAATGATATTGCAATGACGGATATAAGCCATTATATATTTTGTCAAAACCTATAAAATTGTGTGGTGCAAAGGGTAAACCATAATGTAAATTATATACCATGCTTAGTAGCAATGTTTCAATATGTGTTCATCAATTGCAACAAATGTACCACACTAATGAAAGATGTTAATGGAGGAAAGTATGGGAGGGGGAAGGGATGGGGTATATGGGAATTCCCTATATTGTTGATCTTCTGGAGATAAAAAGAAATAAGCTTTTGTTTTTGATGGTAGTAATAACAGCTAACACACTGTGTTTCTACTGTGCCAGGCACTGTACTAAACACTTGATCTTTTGTATTAGAACTTGCCCACGGTCACACTGCTACTCAGTGGTGGATTCATGCCTGTGTTCTGAACCACTATCTCATACTGGCCTTGGAATCAGTCATACCCTCAGGAAACTCTAAAATCATCACAGAAAACATTCAATAAATTCATGCACCTAATAAATATCTGCTGAGTACTTACTCTCTGCTTAACCTTGAACTCTGCACTTGGGATCGAAGAATGAACAAGACAGACACAGACCTCACTGGCATGGCACTCAGCCATTTAAAGACTTAAACAAATAGTTAAATAGTTACACTGTGCTTGGGGTTTGGAAATGCATATAGAGTAAATTATAAAGGTAAAAAAAGAGGTGGCCCCCAAACAGGGGAATAAAACTGAGGAAAACTGAATGTGGGAAAGGTGATAACAAGCAAGAAAGAACTCACTGAAACCAACTTTCTGCAGGCAAAACACACTATACCATCAACTCTCAGTGGACTCTTGCAGTGACTCCCTGACTGGTCTCCTTGCTTCTCTTCTGACTAAAGGATACTCTCTTCCCAGAGTGATTCTTCACCATCCACTTTGAAAAGGAGCACCAGGCCAATCAGGAATAAGTAATACCGAACAGTAGATACTATGAGCCATTCTACTGCCCTGTTCACCAGGGCTCTGAAGTGCGGCCAGCATGGCTGAATAGCCTCTCCCCACGGAGTCCCTCCACCTGCCAGAGCTCTCCTTTCTTTCCTTGCAGACCTAGAAATCTCTTGTTCCATTCTCTATACATGACCAAAAATATACTAACGTATATATCTAAAACATGATTTTTAAAAATATTATTCATATGAAAGATAAATAGAAACTTATTTATCATATAGATAATTATTTTAAACTAAGGATTTCTAACAGAATCTGGAAACATGATAGCTGTCTTCAAATACTGGAAGGTCGGTCATTAAATGGGATTAGCTCTATCCCTTAAGAAACCTTCAGAAACCCTTAAGAAATCCCAAGAAAATCTTTCTATCCCGAGAAAACACCCAGAGATAAAACAGTATTTCCTTATCCAAGAGATAAAGCCAGAAAGGCGGAAGCACAAAATGTGTTCTTGATGATGTACATGTTCCAGTGAAAACCACCATAGAGTGCATTCTTCATTGAAGCTGTGCAACTTGCAGTTCTTGGGTTATCAAAGAACAGCTGGAGCTGACTGAGGAACTCACGCGTTCTGATTTCAAAGCTCAGCCTCTTTCCATCACACGAAATTGCACTTTCTAAACAGGGTCACGTTAAACTGCACACTTAACTCTGCCCCCCTCCTCCTGAGCCTCCTTGGTGGGGAGGAGGGACGTGCTGATGAGCTTGTGCCTCATCTCTGGGACTGGCCGGCTTTGATTGGCAGATGCTTCTAATGAGGCAGGAGTTTTTCATCTCCTAGGCTTTAAGGCCCACACTGAAACAGATAAGGGTAGCAGACATCCTGTCTCTAGTGCACTCAGAAATGAATGTAAACTAATGCGAAACAGAATCAGAAGACAGTTTTTCTTATTCTGCTCTCTTAATGAAATTGTCATCTTTATTTGTATGTGGTTTCTTCATATTTTTTCATTACCCCTACTGTGCAGCCACAGGTATTGACCTGAACTGTGCCACATTCGATCCTTGGTCAATTCCAATTTCTCAAATTATTGCAGAGAATCAAGAGTTAACATACATCATAGACACTGTGACAGAGATGGTGTGTGCATGGCTTTGTAAGTGTGTGTACAGAATGTAGATAGATCTCAGAAATAGTCATACATCATACACACCATTATATATGTGTTCACATTTTCTCTATTTTGGTTCAAGGACAGGCTCTAGGTTTTTTCCTCCTTCCTCTGATCAGGGACATTTTTGACTGTCTAAAAGGCAGCCAGGCATTAACCTCACCATTACTCTTATTTAACAGAAGACTCAAAAGCTTCATACTGCCTGCCACTATGCCTACTCAAGTTGATTGTCTTTTAATAGTTTCAATAAAAGTTTTGCAAGGAAAGAATAGTCCACAATCTCAGGTCTCCAGGGAAGAATATGGTCATTCCCAGAGGAGAGCGAATCTTTGCTGAATCTGCTTCTTTATGAGTGAAACAGGAAGTTGAGTCCTCTTTTATTGTACCTTTTTCATTTTTTAAAAGCTGCCCAAATAGTTCCACATAGAGCTGAAGCAAAGTTGCTGATATCAAGAAGCCAAGATCTTTCTCCATGGTTTGCTGAATGAGGAAGGAAGAAAACTGTTTGTATTCAGCTGTCCTTTGCTTCTCCTGCTTAAGCCAAAGAAGCAGGAAAGAGAGAGAATGAAGATGTGAAGAAGGATGGTGTTTTATATCTTTTAACAAAATCACAATGGTGTACACTCAGCTCTAGCAGTCAAATGTGGCCAATGGATCTTGAAGACAGATAGTCTGTTCTCTGAGAGAGGACACACTAATTATAGTGCATCTGCCAGAGGGAACTCACACGTGCAAACCATTATGTAAAATACAATTTCTTTTTCTCAAAGATCATTAGACATGGTTTCTTTAATGCTAGAAAATAAGGCCAAATGAAAATAAACAGTTTCAAGTATTTGCAACATAATTCCCTCATGCATTTATGGAAATATAGTAAAAGTGCCCTAAAATGTGGTTTGACATTTCATGCTGCACTGTTTTTCTCTTTTTCCAATTCTCTAACATTTGCCCTCTTATCCTATATCATTTTAGGTTCACTATATTTCAAATAATCGCATAGCAACAGCAGCAGCTATTACCAAATAGTTGGGCTTTGAGGACGCTCATGACCAACAGGAAGTGGCCCAGAAGCTTGTTGTAAATTTTAAAAACTCCTTATAAATTAAACATGGTAACATGTGAACATAAATGCAGGGTATGACAACATGACATAACTTTTAAAAACAGCAATTAAATGTACAGCATTGCATTCCCTAATGATGTGCTATGCTAATTTAAGGCTAAGGTGATGATTCCATTGATTTAACAGTTTAACCTGGAACTCATAAATGAGAATAAAGTCTGTAATAAAGAAATCTTGGGGACTTTAGCATTCATAAGTATAGAATTTGGTATGCTGTTACATGGGAGAAAGGTATACATTTCAACTCAATCAATTTTCTGTATCATAAACTAACACAAAACATTTTGGCTGAATAGTAAGCAGGCTTTTTCGAGTCAAAGAAATATAACCCTTTATGAGAAATTCAGAATCTCAGCGGGATATTGACACATTTTCTATTCCATTGTTTATGTTTTATTTCTCCCACATTGCTTATCTTTTTAATCTTTTAATCCAGGTGTTCTGAAAATAGAAAAGAAACATAGGGCTTCACTTTGAATACCCTTACCCAACATAAAGCACCATAATGGACTCTCAATTTTTTCTTAGTAAGAGGACAAAAACAGAAAGAAAAACATATGCTCTAAGCTGATATGGGTCTGCTGAAGGTAAAGGAAATCCTGTTTAGGGGACTAGTTTTGCTAGAATACTGCAGCACTCTTTTCTTCATTAGTTTACTCTGCCCTAGGGAAAAAAAAAATCCAGATCCATTAAGCCGATTTTTAATGGACTAACTGGGCTCAATGTTAACTCTTTGATTTTGAAAAATGTAATCTTTAATTATTCACATAAAGAGGTAACCTAGCTCTTCTACAATCATATTACTATTGCTATTATTATGTGGCATTAATAACAGATTTTCTTTAAAATTCCTTTTTTACTGTTGAGGCCAGTTTTTGGTTTTTTTTGGGTCCATTTTTCCTGCATGAGACCTTTGCTATATAAAAATACCTTCAGAGAACAGGCACTTCTGTATAGGACAAAAACATTAGTTAGAATTCCTTGATAAGCAACTCTCAAGCTATCTAAATTGGCACCTGAAATAAACCTTTGTTCATATTGGTAGAAATATGCATTGGTGGCAACATATGATATGTGCTGATGTATGGGGTGACAGTGTAGAACAGGAGGGAAATAGTGACTTCACCCATTGTTCCCAGCAACTGTCACCTGTTAACCACTTGCAGGTTCCAGAATACATCAGGCTCTCTCTTCCTCAGGCCTCTAGACTTTAAGCTCACGCTAACGAGACTGTTCTTGGCTCTTTTTGTTGGCTAACTTCCACTAGTCTTTTAGGTTCCAGCTTGGATGACACATCCTCCAAGAAGCCTTCCATGATCATTAAGAAAAAGTTAGGGCCACCTATGTGCATCCACAACACCTTTTGACCCTACAGTAGTACTTACTATGCTATGGTATAACTGCCCATATACTTGCCTGTAAGCTACTTAAGGGTACACTTGAGAGTCTGCTCAAAAGTATAGTCCCAGCACCTGACACTTAGCCTGCCATGTAGTTGGATGTCAAAAATATTTGTTGGACAAACAAATTAGTAACATGCTGCTAATGATGACAATGCCAATAATGGCTAAATTTGCTCAATGCTTATTATGTCATAAGCACTATTCTAAGCTCTTTACATTTAATCTTTACATCAACCCTACAAGACAGGTACCATTACTAGTCTCATTTTATAGATGAAGAAAATGAGTCACAGAGAGCCTTATGCATCTTTTTGTGACTCTTTCTTTTGGGGGAGGGTAGTGGCTTGTAAATTTAGGTGAATTTAGATTATACACTGGGAACAAAGGTGAATCTAAGGGTGACTGCTAATTGCTAACAGATCAAAGTAACTCTAATGTAGAACCATATGAAATTGTTGACATTCAATTAGTTTTGACTTGCAAATATGGCAGTTTCATATTGTTCAATCTGAGTTCAGGTATAGCTTAGTATTCACCCTGTTCCCTACCCCATCTACTCACAAATTTTTTTTTTTAAAGTACACTCCTACATACTGTCATGCTAGAGAGTGACAGGTACATGGATAGGAACTAGAGAAGGCATTTATGCACAGAATTCTTCTTAACTCTGTAGAGAGCACTGGTTCTATAGTTGCTTGAGACTTAATAACTTTGTTATATATAACCCTTCTCTGAACAATGACATTGGTTGTAATGCGTTCTGCCTGTGTAGACTAAGTCAAGGCACAAAAAGAGGTAAAATAAGTAATAACATGTTTTCTCTTAAGTTTTAACTCATATATGATGACATAAAGCCCAATGTTTAAAAAAAAAAAGGTTTGGAGTTGAAAATGATTTAAATTTTCCAGTTCCCAGCACTTCTGGAATCTTTCCAGGGCTAATTTGGAATTGGGCCTTTCAGAGTCTGCACTGCTCTAACCTGACTTAGCCTAAAAAATAGTCCGAGTCCACCTAACTCTACACAACTGACAGTCTGTTTTCAAGCTGCCCAGCCCTAAGACCAGAAGGTTTTATTTGTCTCACTCCAGGAGTGGGTGATGCTGTGTCTCTTAGTGAAAAGTATTTGTGATGAAAATAACTTATAGGCTAATCCAAAGCTATGTAAGGCAAATGCTCACAGGAGGGAATAGGACTTGCTTTCAAGGTGGAAACCTTTTTAGAAGTTCGCTGGAGATTTTTATTTTGAAATCTCCAAATTCAACAATTATTCAGCCTCTGTAAACTTTCAAATGGAAAGCTCCAATATTTAGAGTCAATAATATCTAAGCTTCCCCTTCATGGTAAGTTTTCTTTTTCTCCCCTGTCATAAGAGTGTTATATCCTGGCAACTGAAATACAGAACACCTTTGTAGTAAAGCTATCACACTATACCACTCAGAATGGGTTGCTAATAAGGTTATTTCTTAATAGAACCATAGAAGGACATTGAAAAAAGAAAATACTTTGACAAATGTGTTGACCAAAGGATGCCAACAACTCTCCTAGGGTCCTGTCTGAATTTCAATGATTTTAAAAAAGTAAAAATGAACATTAGTGTATGTGAAAAATCATAACATTGAAACATAAGTCCATTTATCTTTTAACTATTTTTCTAGTTCTCTTCCAAAATTTTGCTGGTTATTAAAGTAAAACACTGCTGTGTAAATAAAAATGTTCTGCTTTATAACTTACCCCTATTTCTTGTCCTTACAATAATGTCATTGTTTGTTATATCACACTTATTCTTAAGGTAGTAGGATGTAAAAGACTTTAAATAGCACATTGAGGAAGAGCTTCTGCAGAAAAATGAGACTGGGAATCAAATACAGAATGAAGAACTGAGAAAAAGACTGAACGACTCTGACAATTCTGAAAGCCCCAAAAGAGTTCATATACCATGATTCCCTTTGAGATAAGCACAGCTCTTCGTAAACATCCTCCTAACTGCTAGTGGGTTGTCCAAGGCTGAGCACTGATAAGATCATGAGGAATGTTATACCAGAATTTCAATGAAGCTATACAAATTCCCAGGCTGGGAATATAACTGCAAGTAAAAGAACACTTTCATTAGCATGCATCCTCTGCCACAATGAGTAAATGCCCACTTCTGCTCCTTGTTAGAGATATCACAATCAACTACTTCCATGCACCCAACTATCCTGTGTCATGAGGACCACCAAAAACGAGAGCTGAGGTAGCAGTCTATAAAATGTGACCACTCTTACAGACAAAACACAACCTGTGCTGTAATTAGAATTACAGGCTGTATGAGCTGGAAAGGCCTTAGAGGTAATTTAGTTCAACCTTCTCATTCCACAGTTGGGCTTGAGTGACTTTTCCAAATGTTATTCAGACACTTAATGGCAGGACTGGGAGTAGAACCAGGTCTCCTGACTCCTATTCCACTGCTTTTGCCATTATAACAGGTTTCAGCTATGGTGTACTATTTAGACAAGGTCAGTAAACCAAGGCTATCAAGACTTAAAGGGAAGAGGTTCCATTAACAACCAGAGGCCAGCACAGAACACTCCCCATATCTAATTCCTAAAAATTCAAGTTGGGATACTCTCAATGAGCATGAAAAGGCAAAGGGAAAGGATGAAGCTTCATATGAACAACAATCCAATTCCAAAAGAATCTAATATGTTAAGGAGAGAAAGCCTTCCAAAATATTAGTAAGCATGTACTAAATGCAGAGTATCTGCTCTAACTTGGCCAATATCTTTTCTTTATCTCATGTATTACACCAGTATAAAAGGACCAAGGAATTTCTGTTGTATGAAATAACATGACTTTTCTCCAATGATAGCATGTCATACTGAAAAAAAATCACTATATTGGGAATCAAGAGACCTGGCTCTCTTCTTGGCTTCACAAATAATTCAATGAGCTACCCTAACCTTCTGAGTTACAGTTTTCTAATCTATAAAATGAAGGTTTTTTTTTTTTTTAAAGTGTGCTCAAAAGCCCTAGCGCAGGGGTTCTTAACCTTTTTTGTTCCGTGGAACCCTTTGACAGGTGAAAACCGCAGACCCCTTACTAAGTCCACACTATACTGTCTATTATTTAATAAATACATCACACCTGCACCAACATGTCCCCACAAGAATACTGTTTTTGTGAATTTCAATTCAAGCTCACAGACCCCTTGCTAAGAACCCCTGCCCTAGAGGTTCTGTGACAGTGTCCTAGAAGCTGACAAAAGAGTTTGGGAGAAGAATGAGGATGAGGCCACGCTAAGAAATTCAGAGTTTTCCACTCCAATCTCAACTGGACATTTCTACTTTGATCTGATTTTGATATTAAGCTAATACATAAGATCTTGTTTGAAGAACAAGTTCTATGGCTAAAGTTTTAAACCACTGAAAAGATAACTATTATAATATGCCTTCTAATTCTGATGGTCCCTTCCCAGCATAAATGCCCTTCCAGGTGAACAGAATTAACAGCACTCAAATATATATATGAATGTGGTTAAAAGGAGAAATGTTAAATTGTATATATGGTAATAGAATAAAAACATTTTTAAAAACCCATGGAACTGCACTACACAAACAGTAAACCCTAAGTTAAGCCATGGATTCTAGTTAATGGTACAATTGTAAAAATGTATTTTTATCAATTGTAACAAATGTACCACACCAATACAAGGTGTTAACAATAAGGTGGTAGAAGAGAATCCTGTATTTTACGCAAGATTGTTCTGTAAACCCACAACTTTTCTAATAATAATAAAAAAAAGCTCTCCCAGGATATCCCATCAAGGACTAAGGCCAAACTCGAAAGTATGGCATTCTTCACCTGTTAGCCCCCATCTCTCCTTTACATCTCATCTCCACCCATTCCCCACCATGTTTTATGCTTTAATAATCTCAAAATGTTGGTAATTTCCTGGCCATGCAATGCTGTTTCACACATCTTAGAATTCTACTTTTGCTTATGTTTCCCTCTGTATCTCCACCCCCCTCCCCTTGGCTAACCCTTCCTATCCTTCAAAATTCAGCCCAGGCAATCATTCTCCTATGAGGCCTTCTCTGACCCCTGGAAGCAGGTGAAGTACACCTCACTTGCTCCCATTTCACCATGTAAAGGATTATTGCAGTAATAACACATTATGATGAAATGATTTAATTCTACTACTACCTCTTCAACTGGGCTGAAATATCTTATGGGCAAGGCCTTTCTTTTTTTTTTTTATTTGCTAAAGTAGTGCTTAAAAGCTCAATAAATACTTACTGAAAGAGGAAATTAAAGAAAAAACAAAACAACCTTGAACTTGACTGAAAACCTTAATTTCAAAAATTCTGAAATTACCCTTGACGCTGCATAGCTTATCTCTTTGAAGGCTTACTCTTTTATTGTGAACATCCTATTTCCAAGTTAAATTAAGAAATGAGTCTCAAGGGTTTGAATGTTTGATATGATAACTGTTTGTTATGAACCAATAAGAGGGTTTAGCCAAAGAGAGCGATATTGCATTTAAGAACTGTGATAGGGGCCGGCTCGATAGCCCAGTGGATAGGGCGCTGGCATACCACATGGGAGGCCCCGGGTT